>PISX010015628.1:0-48898 GCA_004024625.1 Mellivora capensis
ATATATATATATATATATATATATATATTAGACGGGTGACTAGAACAGGGTCACCCACTTAATTGTGGGGTATTTTGGTCTCTTAGAAGAAAGTACCTCCTAAAATTTTAAAGAATGAAAAATGTATATAAGGGTAAACACTGCGAAGGGATGAAATATGCCTATAAAGATGAAAAACAAAAAAAAAAATTTTAATTTAAAAAAAGAGTTGATTAAGTTGGTTGGGAGAATAAAGGAAAAGAAAGTGGAGAGAATTTGCTCAGACTGGAGACTAGAACAAGCCTGGAGCTAGATTTAGGGTGTATTTTGATCCACTAGAGGAAGTTGTACCCCAAATTTCTTAGAAGAAAAAACCCTTGTGTGAATACAAAAAATAGAGTTAAATAATATGAAGGATAAAATATGACTGTAATAATGAAGGTTCAAAAAAGATTATTTTTTTGGAAAGGTATTAAGATAAACTAGTTAAAAAATGTTAAAAAAAGAAAAGGGTAAAAGTTTAAAAAATTTAGCAGAAAAAGAAAAAAAATAAAATTAAAGAAAAAATTAGATTAACTGCAAGACTAAAGAATCATGGGGAGAAAGCCATGAATTCCGCGCTTTACTTTCTCCTCCTCTGGAGTTCCGCTGCTCACCTTGCTAAGTGAACTTGGTCTTGGCTGGATTTCTTGTTGATCTTCTGGGGGAGGGGCCTGTTGTAGTGATTCTCAAGTGTCTTTGCCCGAGGCAGAGCTGCGCCGCCCTTACTAGGGGCCGGGCTAAGTAATCCGCTCGGTTTCGCTTCCGGGAGCTTTTGTTCCCTGAATGCTTTCCATAGAGTTCTGGAGGACGGGAGTGAAAATGGCCACCTCCCAGTCTCCGGCCCGGAGGAGCCGAGGGTTTGGGGCCCCACTCCTCGGTGCGCTCTCAGAGAAAAGCCCCCGCCGCTCCCGTCTCCCTCACCTCTGGCCGCGCTCCGAGCTCACCCAGCCTGCGACCGGTTCTAGGTAACCCCAAGCTGAGAGCTCACTCCTCGGCTCTCTCTCTGTAGCCGGCTTCCCCGCTCCGATACCTGCTAGCTCTGCGACACTCAGACACCCCCGATCTTTCTGTGACCCTGCGGGACCTGGGGCCACGCTGACCCCGCTAAAGTCCCGATTTAGTGCTCCATTGCTCTGCCACTTGCCGGGAGCCGGACCCTCCCCTGTGGTCTATCCTCCCGTCGCTTTCAACTCACTTCTCCACCAGTCCTACCTTCCAGAAAGTGGTCGATTTTCTGTTTCCAGAATTGCTGTTCTTCCTCTCTTCGATCTCCCGTTGGATTTGTAGGTGTTCGCAATGGTTTGGTAAGCTATCTAGCTGATCTCCTGCTACCTGATATGGTCTCAGCTGCTACTTCTCCGCCATCTTGACTCCTCCCCCCTCCAACCAATATTCTTAAGTTAAGGGTGTTACTTCATTGCAGTCAATAGTGTTGGTTAACTAAAGTCTTATTGTTGGAATGAAAAAATGTGCATTTAGATCAAAATTAAAATTTAACAGTGTATGACTATAACTTTCAAGCCAAGAAGTTAATTTTGTAGGGATAGGGTTATTATTTTGTGCTAGAAATATCCACAAAGACTTATTTTCAAGGAGATAAAAATCAGTGTTTGTGTTAAAATTATTAAGGATGGGCTGTATTATAGAAATCGAGTATTACTGGCAATTTCAAATTTTAACCTTATGCTGGTCAAAGGTAATATAAAAAGTAAGATATCTAGTTAATTGGCTATCTGAAACCAAAGTCTGGGTTACTGAATTTCTTGCTGAGAAACTGATTTTAAGTAATTTTTCTCCTTCTCGAGAACTACTGTACAGATAGCATGTCATGGATTCACAGTGTCTAGATTTTGGAAAACGTCTGAGTTCTTCATAAATCCTCTCGTCTTTTGTTCTAAGAAGTTTATCATCATGAGTATTACAAGTAAAAACGAGTCTTTGAGGATAGAATAAATTATTGGTTGTAATCATGACTTTTTTAAGGCACTGTTCGTGGTCAAAAAGTAGGGAATCTTTATAATTATTGGTATTATGCCATGATTTCTAGAAATGTGCTAACGAAGAAGAGTGTTTTATTCACTAAACTTGCTTTAAATATTATCTGTGGAATTTGACTGGCAGTCTATTAACAAACTGGGAGCTATCTGCTGTCTTCCTGAAACTGTTGGTCTTTTTGTCAGGATCATTCTCAGTTGTATGCCTTTCTTTTCCAGTCACAAGTGATATTTGGTAAATATGAAGATAGTTGCAAAAAACACATGTTTTTAATTTAAATTTAATTTATTTCTGTAAAGCTTTATTTTTTAAAGTATATTGCTTATTTGAAACCTGCAAAGTAAAATAGAAGTGAGAAAGAAAAGGGAACAGTTGGTTTTTTGTGTGTATTGCTTTTTGGTAAACAGTTTTTGGTAATCATTTTACAGACTAAAAATTAACACATATGATCTGATACTCTAGCGTGTGTTTTGTTTGCTTGTTTGTTTTAGTAGGTTCCATGCCCAGCCTGGAGCCTAGTGCAGGGCTTAAACTCAAAATCCTGTGATCAAGAGTCAAATGCTTAACAGACTGAACCACCCAGGTGCCTCTGTGTTATTTTATGTGTAAAGTGTCCTGGATGTAAGCAGTTGCTGAAATACTTATGTTTTCGTTACATTTATATATGAGTATATGTTATAGAAGGGAAGCATACAATGAGTAAAATATTTAATCGTAGAAAATTCCAATTTTAGGATTGGCATTGCTGTATTGGAATATTCTTTTTTTTTTAATTTAACATTAGGTTTATTTTTCTGTTATTAAAGAGTTTTCTCTAACTTGTCCTTCTTGACTTTAGGGGCTTTAATTCTTAGGGGTTAAGAAGATACAGACAAATACAGTAGTAAAATCAAAATAGAAATTTCTGAAGGTGACTTAAATAGATGTAAGAAAATCCTGTAGAAATCATACTAATTAACTTGGTTTCCTTGTTTTCATAAAGTAGTGTAGCAAGTGAGTATTTGCTTTGTACCTGTTTCCTATGGCTTTTGCCTATGCTAATTTACAATGTTTTATGTATGGGTTACTGAAAAAGCACAGGTGTGCATATGCATAGAACAGCCTTGATAAGAAATACTTGAGGGATAGTACTTACCAGTTTTGTTCTTAGAACTTTTCATGTGCCAACAATCTTTGTAAATCATAGGAGGCAGCCTGGTATATGAAAGGGCTTTTAAGACAGAAGAGGTGGCTTCCAGGGTACCTGGGTGGCTCAGTCAGTTAAGTGTCTGCCTTTGGCTCAGGTCATAATCTCATGGAGACCCATGTCAGGTTCCCTGCTCAGCAGCAGTCTGTTTCTCCCTCTGCCTGCCACTCTTACCCCTGCCCCAACCCCACTCATGGTCTCTCTCTCTCTCTCAAAATAAATAAATAAAATCTTAAAAAAAAAAAAAGAAAAGAAAAAAAGGAGTGGGTTCCAAATCCAGGCTACACCTTATACTAGCAGAACTTTTGAGCAAGTCAGTGTCTCTAAGCCTTAATTTTTTCACTTCTAAAATGGGATAAAAACAATGATATCCATCCTCATAGGCAATAAGTATAAGTTTACTCATTAAAACAATAGATGTACCAGCTGATAACGCAGTCTTCATCCCAGAGTATTTCTTTTCTTAATTGAGTTTTTAAGCTAGACATCTAACCATGGCCTATTCTTGCTGCCAAATATCTTTTATTGGGTAATTGTTACTTCTTTTGAGATTTTATTCTTTGTATTCTTTTGATATAGACCCTCTTTCTTTAATGAAATAATGCTGATATTAGATAGTAATGTTTTTTTTTCTTCAAGAATTATTTATTAGAGAGAGAGAGAGTACATGATTGGGGGGTGCAGAGGGGGAGGGAGAAGCAGACTCCATGCTGAGCAGGAGCCCATGGCGGTGCTGGATTCCAGGACTCCAGTATCATCACCTGAGCCGAAGGCAGGCACTTAACTGACTGAGCCACCAGGCACCCATAGATAGTAATGATTTTCAAACATTGTTCTTGGCAAAGTAAAAGTTTGGCAACGAAACACAGTGTCAGTTACTTCCTTTTTTCAAAATAATATTTTTTTAACTGACTTGTGAAATCTAAAGACTGGGGAATCCCATTATTCTTTTTATCTTTTGCTATTTGCCCTAACTTCCAATGGAATAAGGATTTTGTTTAATCAGGATAGTACTCAGCACAGATGGATGTTTGCGGGCATTTTTCTACTTCAGCACACTAGTGAATAAAGTCAAAATTTCTGACATTATTCAATTTGCAACATAGTGGATTGCTATATATAGGTAAACTGTGGGTTAATATGTACATACTTTCATCCAACCAGATACGCCTTTATTTCCCTTTGACTGATTTTCAAGGAATTGTACAATAAGAGATACTTAAAATTATACATACGTCATTCCATTTTAAAGAACTTTGCTCATCTTTAGGATTTTTCAGTGCCCATAGGTCATTACATTAGATAGTATCACACTGGCAAAGCATAGGATTGTGACTCAATTAAAATTTCTAGTTGGCAAAATTCTAGATAAAAGATCTAGTGTAGGCATATAGGGAGGCATAATTATTGCAGGATTGAGATCCAAAAGGGATTAAAGACCTCAGCAAACCATCCTTATGCTATACAGGAGAAAGTAGGACTAGAGAAATTGGTAGTAAAACTAGAAAACAACAAATGCTAAGGAGAATAAAGTCTTTTTAAAAATGAGGAAACTGCTAAAGTTGAAAATTTAAATTCTATTATAACATAGTTTACTAATGTGTAGATTGATAAATCAACTTGCTCTGTTAAGATGGTACATACTTTCTTTTAATGATACTTATTTATAATATAAGTCCTTGAGCCCAGTGAGGGCCTCCATCCCAGGGCCCTGAAATCATGACCTGAGCCAAAACCAAAATTCAGATGCTCAGCTGACTGAGCCACCCAAGCACCCCAGCTCTTATATAAATATTTTTAAGAATGATACATTACAGTGTTTATCTTTATACTTTTTCCTTCACTTTTTACATCTTTTAAGTAAATGTTTATCCGGATAATCTTTACCTCAGATTTATCATGAAACCCTGAAGTCAATACAGACATGTTTCTAATGACTTTATATTTTAATAGCATTTTCTATTTTTCAGTAATTTAGAAGTTTATTTGTTGGAACAATGACCATGATTTAAAATTTCTCCTTACTGATTTTTTTAAATAATTTTTGATTATAGAATTAATATAAGGTCATTAGAAAACAGTACAAGCTCATTAGGAAACAGCACAGTTACATATTTTTGAAGGTGAAAGGGTTATAAAGTCTCATTTTAAATAACCCTGAAATACAACTAGTGTTAACAGACTAGTTCATAATTATTTCTGTATTTGTAATCTTCTAGATTAGTAAAACCTTGTGACTATGTACATAAGGGAATATGTGTGTATGGTTTGTGTGTGCATATGCATTTGAAATATATCACTCCACTCAAATATGAGTGGAGTATACTTTAAAATCTAGTAAGCTAACTAATAAGATAGTTTTAATCTTATACCTCATTCTAAAAATATTTTGCCGTATTTTATCCTAAGAGGTTAATTTGAATGTACATATATAAATATACACCCAGTGTGTAGCCACTGTCCTAGCAATGTAAATATATAAATGGAAGAAAGAAACAGGAGAAATTTTCCTCCTCAGGTAGTCTATTAACTTGATTTCTTACTTTAATTCCCTGTCATATAAAATTTTAAAGAAGTGATGAAATCTATTTAGAATATGATGCTACAGTGTAGAGTAAATTTGAAGTTTTCATGTAGAAAGTAATTGGGATAGATTTCTGAAGTGATGATCTAGTTAGAAATCTCCTTGCTAATTTACAGATTTCCAAATAATAAGCATCAGTATTTACTTTGAGGCTTTTAGAATCACTAGAAGATCTAGCTGAAAATAAAGATTCTGATTCATTATGTCTAGGGTAGGGTCTGAGATTCCGAGTTTGCAAGAAATTCAGAGGCGTTGCTTACATATTGCTGGTTTATGGACTACTCTTTAAATAGGAGGGGTTTAGAACAGAAGTCAGCAAACTTTTTCTGTAAGGGGCCAAGTGGTGTGTATTTTTAGCTTTGTGGATCATATGGTCTCTCACATACCCTTAAAGTTGAAACAAGTTGATTTTTAGCACCAAAGCACCCATAGACAATACCTAAAGGAATGAGTGAGGTCATGTTCCAGTAAAAAGCAATAGGTGCAGGACAAGTGTGTTCTAGTTTGCCAACCCCTGCTTCAGGAAACTACTCTGAAATTAGATAGTGCTTACAAAAGATTTTTAATTTGGGGGCTATATATATATATAGCCCCCAAATATATATATTACAATAGGAAAGCCTAATTATATATATATATATATATATATATATATATGGTGGGGTTTGCTCATCTGTTCATATAGTTTTAATTGACTAGTTTTATAAGCCATAAGGGTATGGCACACATTTCTAAAAATCACATTTCAATTTTGGAAAACAGATAACTACTTCATACCTTATTGATAGACTTAATACTTTTTACTGAATATCTGAGTTTTAATGAATAAATGATCCAAAGTAGTAATGAAAGTTCAACTAAAGTCTGCCTATTTGAATAAGCAGGAAAGCTTACAACTTGAGGATGTTTAAAATTATAACAAAATAAGTAAGACAGCTGCTTTAAAGCCCATTGTATTTATTTTACTCACTTCTCCTTTTAGATTGTGAATCCAAAGTGACTTGCTTGCCAAGTTTGGGAAATGGTTTTCCAGGATTAAGAAATGGAGTGGGAAACAAAATTTATTGGCAAGGAAAATAATTTTAATTGAAATTTTACAATAGGAAAGCCAAAGTAAGTACAAATTTTGTGTGTTCAGTTGTTATGAACTATGAGAAAAATTGGCTTCCTTTTACCAGGCCTTGTGTAAAGAAAAAAGTTTGATGTACCTGTCCTATACAGTTGCAGAATTGTGGAGGTCAAAAGAAAGGTCAAGTAGGAGAGAGAGCCTGGAGCAAAGCTAATGAAATGTTAAAATAGCAGAAGGCCTCAAATTCATTCTAAAACAGGCCAAGGCCTGTGGTGCTCATATAAAGAGAGTAATGAGGCCGAGTTGAATCATCCAAACTAAGATCTGAGTAATCAGAGTTCACAACCCTTATAGTCCGAACTAGAATCTCAGGTAGCACTATCCATCCATCCATCCATCCATCCATCTCTCTCTCTCTCTTTTTTTTTTTTTTTTTAACCCCTGTGGCTATTCCAAATCCTCATCACATCACACTCTTTTCTGTGGTTCCATCTTCAGGTTTCCCCTTTATCTAGTCTTCTTGTTGGAATATTTCTAAAACATTCAAGTTCCTCCTCTGGTAGAAAAAAAAAATCCTTATGCCCACTTCGCCTGTCTAAGTATCTTCAAAGACTAGAGAAGGGGTAGGCCCTGTCTCCACACTGACTAAATTTGCTAGCAGAGGTGTCTTGGAGTTAACCCTACACTAAATTGTTTTCTCCTTGAATTGACTGCAGGCCTCCTAATTACAAAATTTAAATGTTCTCTTTCTTTCTCTTTCTTTCTTTCTTTCTTTCTTTCCTTCTTTCTTTCTTTCTTTTTTTTGGAGAAAGAGTGTGTGCGCGCCAGTACACCTGCATGCACACAACACACATCGGGTGGGGTGGGGGGACAAAGGAAGAGGGGGAGAGAGAATCCCAACCAGACTCTATGTCTAGCCCAGGGCCTAATGCAGAGCCCAATACAGGGCTCTGTCTCACAATCCTGAGATCATGACCTGAGTTGAAAACAAGAATCGGACTCAGGTGCCCCTGTCATTTTTCAATCCACTATTTGAAATGGCTTACGATTCCTCCTCAGAATTCTTTTCTTTCTTAATTTCTACGACACCACTCCTTCCTGTTTTCTTTCAGCCTTCTGATCACTACTTCTCTTATGGAATCACTTTTTTCAGCTTTTCCTCGTTGGCTGAAGACTTCCAAGTCTATCTGGGCTGCCTTGAGGCTCTTTCCTGAGAAACTTGCCATTTGGTTTTTATTTGTATTTCCTATTGCTTGCTGGGAATTTTTACTTCAGTGTCCTGTAGGCATAGTTCAGTTTAGTCTATCTAAAATTGACTTCATTATTTCTCACTACCCACCATCCTGTTTCTTCTCTTGGCTTCCCTATTACAGTGAGTGATATTTTATCCATCCAGTAACTCAGGTGAGAAACTCAGGATTGCCTTCAATTCTTCCCTCTCTCTTAGTAACTCCTGCTAGTCAAGGAGACAAAATAAAGGCTGGCATTTATTGTGTGTGTGCTCAATAAACGCTAGGCACTGAAACAAACATCGTTAATGTTAGTTTAGTGTTCACGAAAACACTAAAGAGAGGAATCGTTATTCTCATTTTAAAGATGAAGAATTAGATTTTCAGGTGGGTTAATGTCATTTTATAAGTACTAGAGACATGATTAAATTCAGGTGAAAGAGAGTTTGCTTTCCAGATCCTTTAACCATACTAAACCATCAGCCACTTCCTGCACTCTCCATTGTCTCTTGCTTCTACACATGTTGTCATTTCTTTAGAATTCTATGTTCCTCATACTCAATTTTAGATCAGGCATTAACTCTTCTTTAAAATCTCCCCTTCTTCAAGCCAGATGGCTCCCTTATGTTCCAGTAATGCTGTCTACAAAACTTTTAACACTCAGCACATTGTGTCATTGGACTCTTGTCTTAGAGGGCAATACTGATTCTTGCTCATTTCTCTATCTCCCATTTATAATGCCTGATATATATAACTCATTATGTAAATTTTGGTGAAGTAAAAGAATAGAAAACTGAGAAAATTATAAAATAAAGAACTTCAGAGTATAAAGTAAGGGGTGAATATGTTGGTTTTTTCCTTAATGACAGACAGCATTTCCTAAGGGAGGGAAGCTTCCTTTTTAAAATTCTAACCCTTATGTCCTAAATAGCACTAGTAAAGTTAGTTGGAATATACACAACTTCATTCTCTCCACAATTTCTAATAAGTAATTTTTAAAGAAATGAATACAAAAGAAGTTATATTATTTTGTGTTTCTGAAGGAAACATAAAAGGAAATACTTTGCAGGTAATTGAAATGTAGTGGTATTTAGTATTTTCTTTCAGATTTTGGATTTGGTTAAGAACTTCTGATTCCAGATGAAGAACTGATAGTTACTCTAACCAAAGCTCACACAGCTTAAAATTCTTTGGGAATTGGGGATTTCTTGGCCTGGGATAGAATGAAAAATAAAAGACAACTCATATGTGTGAAGGGGGAATAAATTAGTACCAACTAGCTCATCCTGTCTCCAACTGAGCCAGTCAGACACAGAAACAAATAGCCAGTTGGTTCTTATTATATATATATTTTTATTTTTATTTTATATATATTTTTTAAAGAGTTTATTTATTTATTTGACAGAGATCACAAGTAGGCAGAGAGGCAGAGGGAGGAAGCAGGCTCCCCGCTGAGCAGAGAGCCCGACGCGGGGCCCGATCCCAGGACCCCGAGATCATGACCTGAGCCGAAGGCAGAGGCTTTAACCCACCGAGCCACCCAGGCGCCCCCTTTTTTTTTTTTTATCATACCAAAGTTTATTGATACATCAAACAAAAATTTCTGTAATGAAAAAGGCAAGTTGCATCATAAAAGATGGCATTCACAGTCATTATAGAAAGCAACGACGCAGATGTATTATTATAGGCCCTTAATATAACTTCTTATTGTGGTAAGTACAGAGAGCTTTCTGCTTAGAGCAAAATTGGTTAGCAGTGAAATGACTATTTCAAATTGGGGGGAATTCTGTCATAAAAGCATGTCTTAAATGCAGGAACATAGAAGAGGGAGAGGAAATACTGGAATTAAGGTGACATAAGAATGAAGATTTCAATAGAGTGTAGTCTGGTATGTAGTATAGAGATTCATTTCAGAGTCAACCAGTGAGTGCTACAGTGAAAACAAACAACATGAAATAAGAGAGGAGACCTGCTTGAACCTGTTGGTCTTTGTCTTAAATAAACAAAGGCAATTTATTTGAAATTTTTGGCAGTGTCTTAATTCAGTACCTTAATTTATGGTTCCTTTTAATTTCTATAAAATGTAAATAAAATCTAATTGTTTTATAACTTATTCACTTTATAAGTTACTATTAAATATCAATATAAATATATTGCTAGAAAGTATGTTTCCAGACAATAAAATCTGGATATAAATATTAGAAGTCTAAGGTTCTTTAGAAAATTACAAAGGGAAATGATTGTGAATTTGTAGCCAGAGGGTAATACCAAGCAGAAATGCACATATACATACACAAACCCATAAGTCTTCAGTTATTTTCTTCTATCTACCTCCTGGGTCTGTTTGTATAATCCTATTTTTTGTTTTTTGTTTTGGTTTTGAGATAGGTCTAGTTGTAGGTATTTTGCTTAAAGGGAGAGTGAAAGAATGTCAGAAGAAGTTTTAAAAATCTCATCTGTGGCCAGCTTTTTTTTCTATATAGTGGCTAATATTTATTGATTATTTGCTATGTGCCAGACACCTGATTCTCAGCTGTGTAAGGAAAGATTTTTATTTTTATTTTATTTTATTTTTTAATTCTGTTTTATTTTATTCCTATTTTTATTTCCATTTTGGGGAGTTGAGTCTCAGGGAGGTCAGACAGTTTCTATCCCAGAACCAAATGGTATCTTTTTTATAACTTATCTTTTAGGATATGGAAGTTGTTATAAAGCTATCTTTGTCACCATATTTTTTCCAATATAATTTTTATTGAACAGTATTTTCCATTTATTTCCATTTTGATTTTAGAACTTTATTGCAGTATAGAAGTTTATCTCAGTGTAATAAAACCCACATTTAGGAATCCTAATATTTCCTTTAAGAAAAATTTTGGTTTTGTCATTAATTTCTATTTTTCTACTTATTTTTAAATGTTCAAATTATTTTGAATTCTTATGTTAAATGATATCATGTTAATTTTCATTATATTTTGGGTCTCTTTGACTCATTGGGACCAAAATATGTATGCAGTTCTACTCCCTGGATAATTGTTTTAGTTTAAGTACAAGTAATGTTGGTCAATAACCCATTTTAATAGGTAGAAAAAAACCTGTGTAATCTTTTTCAAATGTTGTCATTTTATCCCAGCTACTTTGAATAATTAATCGAGATTTAGAACTAACTGGAAGGGACCTTGTGTTAATCTGGTACAGTCCTTCACCTAATATGCATGAAATCTTAAGTGTAAGTTCACTTCTGGCTCTGTCCTTTTTCCTTTACACCTCTTTTGTCTTTTGGTCGGTCCATTGCCATCTCTGAAAGCTTGGGTCAGAATTCATATTGTTAAGAAAACTTGATCTTGTTAACTGTATTTTTTTTTCTCTATTCTATTTTTAATTTTATTTATTTATTTGTCAGAGAGAGAGAGAAAGAGATTGCACACAAGCAGGGGAAGTGGTAGGCAGAGGGAGAAACAGGCTCCCCGCTGAGCAAGGAGCCTGGTGCAGGACTTGATCCCAGGTGGAAGGCAGATGCTTAACTAACTATATACAGTTGACACAAAAGCATTTTGAACAAGGGGGTGTTTTAGGAAAATTAATTTGTTACAGTGTGTTTAGGTATATGGAGAAAATATGAGTGGCTTGGAAAGAATTTTATTTTGAATTCATTTTCTTGGTCACACTGATATTTGAAATAATTGTAGCAAGTCTCTGAAAATAGTCACATCATTTTCAAAATTTCCTTAAGCCTATTTCAGAGACTGTGAATGCTTAAATGAAATGGAAGGTTATCAAAGTTAAACGTTTCCATTAAATAGTGCTATGAGATGATAGGATTTGATTTCTTTGTGGGGTGTGTGTGTGTGTGTGTGTTTTCCATCTATTCAGTAGCATAGTCCAAAATTAGAACTCTGTATGGCATGACAAAATCAAATTAGCTTGACAGGGCTGGGTATTATCTATCTACTTTTGTGGGTTTGACAATATTAATATTAAATAATGCTGATGTTTTACTTATTCTGGATAGAAATTTTTTTATTATATATCTGATCAAGTTTCCCATATTATACTTTATTATATAGGATTTAAAAACCATAGTTATTTTGCTTTGTTGGTCTAAAATACATGATAGAAGAAAGTGCTACCCTTTTTATTATTATATTTTTTTAGGATGCAAGTATATTTATTTTTTTTTTAATTTTTTATTAACATATATTATGTGTTTCAGGGGTACAGGTCTGTGATTCATCAGTCTTTTTTTTTTTTTTTTTTTTTTAAAGATTTTATTTATTTGTCAGAGAGAGTGAGCACAGGCAGACAGAGTGGCAGGAAGAGGCAGAGGGAGAAGCAGACTCCCTGTTGAGCAAGGAGCCCGATGTGGGACTCGATCCCAGGATGCTGGGATCATGACCTGAGCCGAAGGCAACCGCTTAACCAACTGAGCCACCCAGGCGTCCCAGTGATTCATCAGTCTTACACAATTCACAGCACTCACCATAGCATATACCCTCTTTTTTGTGTTTTTAAAAAATTTCTACACCCAACATGGGGCTTGAACTCACAACTCTGAGATCAGTAGTTGTATGCTCCATCTACTGAGCCAGCCAGGTGCCCCTGGAAAGTGCTAATCATTTTCTTTTTCCATACATTTTCCTTCATGAAATTATAGAAGAATTAATGAGCAAAAATTGTATATACTCTACCAAACTTTCCCAAGCCCCTCCTCCCCTGTGTTTTATTACCATTTGCCTTGCAGTATGTGACTGCTTCAGATTATGAAATTAAAGGTCATGAATGACTTATAATAATAAGAAACATGTTTGAATCCTTAGTAAACCTCATGATAAAACTGAATGAAACAATGCACAATAGATGCTTTGGGCCAGTAGGGTTTTTATTTTTATTTTGCATAAGACCAATAGTGCCTTACTTTATACATGCATGCAAATTAAAATTAAGAAAGAGGGGAATCTGGGGAGCTCAGTCAGTTAAGCATCTACCTTCCACTCAGGTCAGGATCTCATGTTATGGGATTGAGCCCCACGTCAGGCTCCCTGCTCAGCAGGGAGTCTGCTTCTCCCTCTCCCTTTGGCCCTCCCCCGTCTTCTGTGTGTGTGTGTGCGCCATGTGTGTTCTCTCTCTCTCTCAAATAATATTCTTAAAAATAAATAAAATTAGGGCACCTGGGTGGCTCAGTGGGTTGGGCCTCTGACTTCAGCTCAGGTCATGATCTGGGTGCTGGGATCAAGTCCCGCATCGGGCTCTCTGCTTGGCAGAGAGCCTGCTTTCCTCTCTCTCTCTCTGCCTGCCTCTCTGCCTACTTGTGATCGCTCTCTGTCAAATAAAATCTTTTTAAAAATTTTTTTAAAAATTAAATAAAATTAAGAATTTGTAATAGACCAGAAATACCTTCTGAGCTCACACTGAGTAAGCCTTTGAAAAACCTACAAACACTAGAATTACAGGCCCTCCCCCATTTAATCTTACTCATTTTTTCTTAATATTCATAGAACTTGTGGGATCGCAAAACCAAACCAAAGGGCTGAGGGAAAACTGCCTAAAATCACCAATTCTTTTTATCCCATGTAAATATAGTGGTAGCTCTTTTGAAGATAAACTGAATTTTGATTTCTCCTACACTGATAAATGAAAAACTATGATTAGGAAAAGGAGGGAGGAACTTGAAAATAATAGTCAGTTTTGTTTTAAAAATGCCTATTGGTAAAATGTAAAATTTCCATACATATATTTCCTTACCTCTTCCCCCAGCCCTTATATAACTTAAACTTACAAACATAGATCTGTTTCTGGATGTTAAAATCTATTCTGTCTTTTTCTGGTTCTGTTAACTTATTTGTTAAAAACTGCTTTGTTTTATATTATGACTTCTCAGAATTTTTCTTTTCTCCTTTTGCATGTTTACTGTGTGAGATAAACCTAGTATCAAAGTATTAGTTTCCCACCAGAATAATTCTGTTGAGCTACTACTGAGATCTCATTGAATTTATAGTTTCTTTCTGAGGTAGTTGGTATCTTTACAGTGTTGAGTATTCCCAGATTATGGTAGGTTATTTCTCTTTACTCAGATACTCTTTTAATGTCTTTCAATAAAGTTTTATTTTTTATTGCAATATAATTTACATAACATGAAACTCAGCATTTTAAAGCATATAACTCGGTGATTTTTAGTATATTATCCGTGTTGTACAATCATTACCATTCTCTAATTCCAGAACATTTCTATCACTCCAAAATGAAAACCCCACACTTAACAGTTACTCCTCTGTCATCTCCTCCTCCAGACTTTTTGTCTATAGATTTGCCTACTCAGGGCATTTCATGTAAATGGAATCATACAAGTCCCAGAAATGTGGTCTTTAATGTCTGGCTTCTTCTTTAATGTCTGAGTGTAGTGGTCTTAAAGTTCATCCATGTTGTAGCCTGTATCAATACTTCTTCCTTTTTGATGGCTGAATTACATTCCATCCTATGAATAGGCCACATTTTATTTATCAGTTGATGGACATTTGGTTTGTTTCCACTTTTTAGCTCTTAAGAAAAGTGCTGCTATGAACATTCAGGTACAAGTTTTTGTGTAAAAACATGTTTTTAGCTGTTGAGTATATACCTGGAATGGAAGTGATGGATCATATGGTAACTCTCTTTACTTTTTGAGGAACTGTCAAACTCTCTTACAGGAGCTGTACCATTCTATATTGTACCAGCAATGTGTAAGATTTCTGATTTCTCCACATCCTCACCAATAACCTATTTTCTTTATTTTCTTTTTTGTGTTGTAACCATCTTAGTGGGTATGAAGTGTTATCTCATTGCAGCTTTGATTTGCATTTTTAGAGTGAATAATGTCTAGCATCCTTTCATGTGCTTGTTGGCCACTGTATATCTTCTTTGCAGATCTGTCTGTTCAAATGCTATGCCCCTTTTAAAATTGAGTTTTTTGTCTTTTTTTTTTTGAGTCATAAGAATTTATATCTCAGATAGTAGATCACAGTTATATATATGATTTGCAAATATTTTCTTCCATTCTCTGGGTTGTCTTTTAACTTTCTTGATATTGTCCTTTGAAGCACAAAAGTTTTTAGTATGATGAAATCCAATTCATTTTTTCTTTACTTGCTTATCCAAGAAATCATTGCTTAATTCAAGGTTGTGAAAATTTCTAGCTATGCTTCCTTTTAAGAGTTTTGTAGTGTTAGTTATTTCATGTAGGTCTGGTCCATTTTGGGTTAATTTTTGTATGTTATATGAGTTAGAGGATCAAACTCATTCTTTTACATCCAGTTGTCCCAGCACCCATTTGTTGAAAAGACTTTACCTACTAAGTGGTCTTAGGTACCTTTTTTGAAACTTAATTGACCATAGATCTATGAGTTTCTTTTTGGACTCTTAATTCTGTTCCATTTGCCTGCATGTTTATCCTTATGCCAGTACCATACCATTTGATTACTTTGTGTTAAGTTTTGAAATTGGGAAGTATGAGTTCTCCAGCTTTGTTCTTTTTCAGTGTTATTTTGACATTTAGTGTCTCTTATTTCCATATGAATTTTGGAATCAACTTGTCCATATCTTCAAGAAGAGGCAGTTGGAAAGGAAAATTGAGGAATTGTACCGAACTTATAGATCAATTTAGGGAGTATTGCCATTTTTACAATATTGTTTTCAATTCTGAAGAACACAGGATGTCTTTTTATTTACTTAGATCTTCTTCAGTAAAGTTCTATGATTATCTTCCTGTGAGTCTTGCACATTATTATATGTATTTCTAAGATTTTGTAGTTTTCATTCTAAGGATCTTTTACTTTTAGCATAAAATTTCTTTTTGGGTTTTTCTGTTTTTATTTCAGTTTCATTTAGTTAACCTACAGTGTTATGTTAATTTCAGTTATGTAGCATAGGATTTTTTTAATTGGCTAATGCTGCTGAATAGGAAAGTTGTTGATTTTATCATGGATAAACAAATATCCCTTTTTATGAGGGATAAACACAAAGAATAGAATAGGAAGTTTAAAAACAGACCAGACATACATGATTATATGACTTAGGACAAGGCACCACAACAATTTAATGTAGGGGAAAGATGGTCTTTTCAATAATTTGTGCTGAAACAATTGGATATCCATAAGGAATAACATGGGCATTGGCCTCTACCTTATGCAATATACAAAAATTTTAGTTGAATTATAGACCAAAAAGTCAAAGGAAGAACAATAAAGTTTTTCTAAAAAATAGTATATCTTTATAATCTTGGAGTAGTGAAAGATTCCTCAAAAAGGCCACAGAAAAGTACTAACCATTAAAAAGTAAATTGGACTGTATTTAATAACTTGTTCATCAAAGGATCTTATTAGAGAGTGAAAAGACAAGTCATAAACTGAAGAAGATTTTTGTGACACATACTATTGACAAAGAATTTGTATATATAATATGTAATGAGCTCTGTAAACCAGTAGAAAAATGAGCAAAAGATAAACAGGAGTTTCAAAAAAGGGAATTTTTAAATGTGCAATAAGTATGTTTGTCATCAGAAAAAAAAATATTTAAACCACAACAGCATAAAATGCAGAGTCACTAAAATTAAAAAGATTGATAATACTAAATGTTGGTGACAAAGTAGAACAACTGAAACTCCTACATTACCAGTAGAAGTGTACAGTAGTCAACTACTTTGGGATAATGTTTGACATTTCTACTAAAGCCAAATTTACTTCTGTCTTATAACCCAGCAATTCCACTCCTAGGATTTACCCAAGAGAAATGAGTACAGGTGTCTCCTACCCAACAAAGATATGTAGCATCATATTCATAGTATCTCTATGTATAGGAACGTCATATTAGAAACAACCCAAATGCTCAGTAGTAGAATGGACGAATTTTATTATTTTTATACAGTGGAGTACTAAACTGTAATACAAAAGAACATCTAATGTTACATATAACAACATGGGTGATTCTTATAGACATAATATTGACTATAAGTATGACTATGTCATAGAATCTAGACACAGAAGGAAATGTATTATATGAAAGCATGTAGATGGGGGCAGGTGAAACCAGGCATCATGATAACAAATGGTTATAGCGGTTATCTCAGAATTTGGGGGAGGGAAGGTGGATGGCGAAGAGGAGCAAAGGAGCTTTCTATGATACTGGAAATGTTTTGTTTTTGATCTGGATGGTTGGTACATGAGAGTGTACCATGATAAAAATTCATTGATCTATATGCATGTTAGGCATTTGCGATTTACTGTGTATACTTTTAATTTAGAAAGTAGCATGCATATATAGAGATTGAGTACGATATGTACTATACTTGGTCCTAGTTTTTTAATTCAAAACATGCCCTTTATAAGAGATAAGTGAAGGGTGTTGACAAAGGGGAACCAGGATACCTTCAGTTTTTTTCAGTACTTCAAAGATCACAAATAAGTCATAGGAGAAAAAACCTGCCAGCAGGGGTTGTCTTTCTTCCCCAGAGGGGAAAATGATGGTGAGTAATTTTGAAAAGGAGTTTTAAAGCAAATGATTCCTCAAAGATTTTAAGTCCCTTGCCTAACAGTACATGTGTGACAAATGATACAGTTTTCCTAGTGGAAATATGGTACATTTGAGATGGTCGAAAGACTAAGAATCACTTCTCTAGAGCATTTCTTCATTGCCATTAAAATTCCTTGCTTTGCCTGTTATGTAAGGGTCACTTAACATTTGAGCATGTACATCTCCATAAAATTCAGTTATGCATTCCTATATTGTAGTTTAGTAAACTGTAACTTCAGAGGTTTTTCTATTTTTATGGGAGTCCAGGGTCAAAAACTAGTAAAAGAGAACAATTAACTCCTGAAATTCTGTTCCATGATTAATAATTTAATTTATAATTTAATTAATTAATAATTTAATTTAAATGTTCTTGGGTCATTAGTGTTTTTTTAGTAATAAATGACAGGCAGATAGTTCAATTTTATGATTTTATGATTAGCTTTCTGTTCACTATTCAATATATATTTGAGGGAGTTTTTTTTAAGAGATAAATCATCTAGTGTATCTATTTTATTTTACCATATAGTAGGTAACATGGTGAAGTAGATTAACCCTTAATGGTAACACATGAGGCATCTTAACCCCTAGGTGACTGAGGTTGAGTGGAGAATATGAGTAATAATAATAGTGGCTATCAGGCTATCAGGGCCTTCTGTAGTCTCAGGTGAATGCAGAGATGGTATTCTTGTATCTTCATTCCTTGCCACAGATCTTGTAGGGCTACAGTCCTTCAAATGTTAACTGAAATCCAAATACCTCCCTGTCTGTGAGCTGTCCTTAGGAGAGATGAGAGGGCATAGGCATGGTGACCCTCAGGTCTTATTACTAATGGCTTTGGGCTCTTATTCCTGCAGTGCACCTCCCTGTATATCCTCAGTTTGGATTGTTCCAGCAAGGAAAAGATTCTGTTCTTCCTCTGACATTATTTAGATATTAGCTTCTATTTTTTTTTTTTTTAGCACATCTCATCTTTATGAGGATAAACAAAGAGTATTATTGCAGTAGTTAGTGGGAGGAAACTTAAAATGTAGTAAAATAAGTAAAATTGCTGTAAGAGGAATCAAATGTCAGGGGAAATCTGTGCACTTAAGCTAGTTGGCACTCATAGTAATCAAAACAAGAGATGTGTCTTTGCTAATACTTAGGAACTCATTGAAAGCCACTTCAATTAAGTAACCTATTAAGTTGAGAACTGAAATGTCTATAAAAGACATAATCTGATTTATGACTTACATATGGACAAGTGCTGTTTTTAGTGCTTACAGAAAGAGTAGTTTCTTCATGTGATCTAAAAATTGTACAGACAGGACAAATACCTGAAATAATACATATTTTTAGTTCTAAGTGAGAACAAAAGAACAGGGAAACAGTGCTAATTAATGAAAGAACATGCTTGTACTATAATAAGATTTATACCATAGAATTAGGTTATGATACACTCAGGGACTATGAAGCACAGTAAAAAAGTATAAGGGATTAAACTGAACATTTTGGTCTAATGAAACTGAAAAATAATATTTGATAACCAGGATAGTTTTGACAGAGAACTTAAGAGAACTTTACTAATCCTGCAGATGTCCAGTGTTCTTTTTTAACATGTGTATTAATGTGTAAAATATTAGGGAAACATTTTTACGTTATAAGCATTTTCAATAAAAACTGATGGTGTTTCTGTTATACCAAATTACATTTTCCTTTTTTCATTTGTTTTTTTTTCCCCCTAGGAAACTGACTGGACATTCTTTCCACATGGGCTATAGCATGGCAATTTTGAATGGCATTGTTGCTGCTCTTACTGTAGCATGGTGCCTCATGTAAACCTACACCGAAGCAATATTTTTGGTAAAACTTAGTCGTGGTTGCTTTATAATAACAGGGAAGAACATCATTTCATCATTTGTCTACTCAGAAGACCAAGAAACCTGCTGTCTGTGGTTCAGATATGTCATACCATCATAATTATGGAGGACCATTTTTTTTTTTAATGGAGGACCTTTGTAAGCACCATTCTAGAACTTAGGCATTGAGAATATCTGAGTATTAAGTTTCAAGTAATTTCATAAAAATGTAAGGTGTTTACCTCATCTTTTTACTTTTGTGTGCATTGTCCTTATAAATTATAGAAAACATTTTAGTGGAATTCAAACATGAAAACTTGAATATGGGATAATGCTATGTATAATTCTACATTTTTGCTAAGAAATACTAGTGGACTGTTTAAATGAGATAGAAATACTTATTTATTCATAATATTAGAAAAGCAAACAATGCCTACTACTTTGACATTTTATAGAAGCTACTTTGAAATCAGAATAGTTTTCAATAGTCATAATCAACAGAAGGTGCATTTATATTTTTTAATGGGGTATAAT
This sequence comes from Mellivora capensis, assembly GCA_004024625.1. NCBI lineage: Eukaryota > Metazoa > Chordata > Mammalia > Carnivora > Mustelidae > Mellivora > Mellivora capensis. Next base: position 19,994 of record PISX010015628.1, read on the forward strand.
TCCTTATGTGTTTTTTTAATATATTTTCCTACTACATATTGAATTTGTATGTTTTTAAAATTGCTACATCTAAACAATTGTATATGTTATTTTTTAGCTGAGGGAAGCCTAATACCTACCATTTTAAGTAAGTATTGTGTTTTTGTTTTTTAACAAAAAACAAAAAACCCACAAAAAACAAACACATTGATCTGAGTTTAAAATTAAGTAAACCTATTTTAGCAAAAAAAATCTGATAAAAAGTAAATTAATTAAACCACTAAGATATTGAGAAAGTTGAAGTTGTTCACTATTTCTGTTTCCACAGTTGTAAATATTTTTCTTGGTGTGCATATGATTATTCCAGCAGAACTGATATTATTTTGTTTTTAATAAATATAAATCTAAAATTTTTATATTTGGAGATGCTTGAACTACTTTGTTTTTAATCGCAAAGATTTAGTTAACAAAATAGAAAAGGTATTTTGATAATGTATATGTGTATAATCTTTTTATATATGTTTCATAATTTTCATATGTAAATGTTCTACAATTGTGTTTCTTTTTGTTTTTATAGTAGCTAACCTTAATTGTTCCTACTTCTTTTCTAAATACCTGTTTAGAAATTTGCTTCAATTTTAGAACGATGGGCTATTTAAAATGCTGTGTTCCCTGGCCATAGAAAAATTTATATTAGGAAAGCATTGTGTATCAAAACAGCTTATTCAGGCTAAATGGGAAATGAGTATGTGCAGTGTGTTCCTGTTATATGCTAAGTGTTACTGAGTAAATGATTTAATGATATTTCTAAGTCTTAACACTTTTTTGCTACTCAGAAACCTTCCACTGGAAATGACAAATGCTGCTTCAGTTTAAATTATCTGAAGTGGTTAGATTAATATGGGGGGAGGGGTGTGTGTGTATGTGTGTATATACACTTATGTACCTATACAAATCCCACTGCTTAGAGTATTTCTTCCAAAGTGGTTGAAATGAATTTATTTTTACTCCCTTTCTCTTCTCCCTCTCTCAGCTCTTCCACTGCAATTGAACGTATAGGTAACAAAATTAGTTTTTCTTCTCTCCACCCTTCCAAACCTTTCCTCCCCCTCAACCAATTTGGATAGCTCCTTCCAGATTTTTTGTGTCCTATGACTAAGAAAAATATTACAGTACACCCTCTATATGTAGGTATCTATAAGATATTATATATACATATAATGTAAATACATATCGATGTATATCTGTAAGACATTTCTTCTGGAACACTATTTCTTCCCGACTAGCACTCCTCTTTCTTGAGAAGTTCTTCTCTGCAGTTCATCATAGGGTCCAAATTTAAACCATCCTATTTCCATAGCAGAGTGATTGAGTAAGGATAGGTATATAACCAAAGCTGGGTCAATCCTAGCTTCTCATCTCTCTGGGCCACAGTGATTGTAACAGGGGTGCCAGAAAGATTGGATTTCAGTGAAGACCTCTTCCTGGTTTACAGAGAACTGTCTTCTCATTTTATCCTTACTTGGTAGAGAGGGCTAGCTCTCTTCCTCTTATAATGATACTAATTTCATCATGGTGCCTTCAACTTCATGACCTAATTATCTCCCAAAGCACTACCCCCTAATGCTACTATCTTATTGGGGCTTAGAGTTTCAACAAATGAATTCTGGGAGGGGACAAACCTGCAGTCCATAAAAATATTCAATGTCAAAAGTAGGTTCTTAGAAAAGGTAGGTTTCTAGTAAAACATTTTAAAAGAGGTTTTCTGTATTTGTCTGTTTTTCCATTTCTGCTCTGTTCTTGATTGTATCAAGGTCCTATACTACAAACAACACAAACCATCTGGCTAACTTAAGAGAAAGGGAATTTAATGAAAGAATAGCCAGTCACTCTCAGAACTGGTGGGCAGGAACCGGGAAAGTACTAGAGGAGGAAAGTACTCAAGGTGGAAGCAAAGGGACTGTTTGATAGTGGGAACAGCCTGGTCAGGATGATCGAATAAATCATTCCTGTCATTTGTTCTTGTTACTTGCAAGATCAGCTAAGTGTTTAGAGTCCTTGGAGAGAGTGCACAGTTGGCCAAGATTGGGTTATGTGCCTACTCTTTTGTCTTCTGTAATTGGGGGTAGCATCTGGAATTCTTTGGGGATGGGTGACCAGATAGTGACAAAAACAAATGTTCACTACACTTCACTCTTCACTGTTCAATTTCCACACACATATTATTCCTTTTATACTTGAATTTCCAAATGTATTCATGCAGCTCTCATTTACTACATCCGAGGCCAAGGCCTTCAGGCCATGTTCATTTTTCTAGTTTTACCACATTTTCATTGATGTTCTGCAAATTACACTGAACAGTGTGTGTATGTGTATGTGTTTTAGAGAGGAGCATGAATGGGGAGGGGCAGAAGGAGAGGAAGAGAAAGAATCTTAAGCAGGCTCCACGCCCAGCACAGAGCCTGACAAGGGGCTTGATCTCATGACTCTGAGATCATGACCTGAGGTGAAATCATGAGTCAGACACTCAACTGACTGAGCCACCCAGGCGCCCCCTTGAGCAGTCATTTTAATACTTACTAACACAACAGGAAGAGATGGGAAATCTGTTAAAATACATGTTACATATGACAGCAAGAAAATACAGGTGGGAGTTACTGTTTTATTTAAGCACCAGGTCATGAGACTTGACTTCTGCATCTGTTCTTTTATTTTTGTCTTGGCTACTACCTTGAACAATTAGGTTTCTTCTGTAATAGAGTGACCAAGTTTATTTTAGACAGGACTAAGTCTTGTTTTTTTTTACCACCAAATATGTAATATAAGAACATACCTCAGAGAATCTTCAGTTTTCCCTCTATATTCTTTCCTGCTCTTATATGTGACAGCAACTATATTATAGGGTTAAAACACCCCAACTAACATGGCAACCCTCTTTACTTGCCAGATTACCTAGTGTCATAAAGAATCCAAAATTACCATGCAGCAGTTTGAACTTCCACTTATTTTCAACTAATTTCTTTTGAACTCTTAAATATTAAAATCTTTAAAAACAGTAGAGTCTAGAGTCAGAGGAACAAAAAGCAAAAACTTAAGATAGCTTAATTAGGTGTAATAATGAGAGGCTTTTTAGTTCTTGGAGCTTATATAGGAATAGGAGAAATAGCATTAAAAATCAGTTGCTGGATATAAATATGTACTGCATTTGGAAAGACCTGAACTTTAAGTGCTGTCTCTTAGTTGCCTTCATAACTAAGTCTTCAAGAACTTTATCTTACCTCTTCTGTGTTAATTAATGCCTTGGCCAGAACAATGTTGTGTGGGAATCCATGATAATGTGTAAATTATTTAGTAAGTCCATAAATGGTGGTCCTGCCAGAAGTATCGTGGATAAAAAAAGCAAAAAGACCATAATATCTACTAATGAGGAAAAACTAAAACATTACCTCTTCTAATGGGATTCGTTGGCTACCAGGTAGCTGACTGACACCCCTCCTTTACCCCCAACATACAGTACCAGTAGAAGTGGTCTTGGCAAAGAAAAGTTGGGGAGGTAGAGAAGGAGAGGGAGCAGTCAGAAAAGCATCTGAAAGTGTGGTTCTATTTGTATAGTTCATCCTTGCCATCCTGGCACTTTGTTTATACTCTCATTTGGCACCAGCTTCACAAGATACCAACATTTACAGAAAAGGTTGTCTTGCATACCTCATTATTCAGAGCCTCGTTCACAGTGAGGGCTTTGCTGTGAGTATTAATAAAGCTCAGAAATATTCTCACATTCTGGATCCATTTTAAAAGATCCATCTAGATACTCCTTCCAACCTTTCTTAAGTTGACACCAGTCCTTTTCTGAGCCCCTGAGAATCCAGCCAAACTTCATGTTCACTTTCCATGATTATACATAATCTTATTTCATACCAGGTCTCTTCAGGCCAAGGAGACAAAATAAATTGCTCAAAGCTCTGCTCCCTAGGGGGACTTCCTTTTCCTGCCCTTTGCTGTGACCCGTGAACAGGGGGTTTAATTGTCCCCACCACCTCATTTGTGGCTGGTAGTAACATAACACACAGAACCACCTCTAAGTCAAGCTTGAATTTTTTTACAACATCAGTTATCCCTGTGGAGCCCTCATGAGGTCACAGTTGTGAACTGAATGGAAAGAGGCAGCATGGCAGGGGAGCATACTGGGAATGTGATCCCTCAGCTTACTCATGCCTTTAGGACTGGTTCAGGACACTTTTCCTGGATAATAGAACTCAAAGGATGCACTTAGGTCAGTGATTTCCCACTGAGGGTAATTTTGCTTCTCAGGGGTAAAATTTAACAATTTAATGAAATATTGAACAATGTTTAGAGACATTTTTGATTGTCACAATTGCAGGGCACTACTGGCAACTAATTGATAAGAAGCCAGGGATGCTGCTAAACATCCACAATGTTCAAGACAGCTTGCCACAAGAAAAAATAATTGGGGCCCAAATACCAATAGTGCCAAGGTGAGAATCTCTGATTTATATTTATGTCGAGATGAGTTGGATAACATCCTGTTCAGGATGGACAGCCAGGGTCAGGGTTACCTGGAGTTCTGAGATCAGGTGTTCATTCTCCAAAAAGCCAGATAGAAGGAGCTGTTTCTCAAGAGCAGAGAGTTATTAGCCTAAGAGGACTTGTCTGTGCCAGTACCCATTGGACCTCTGGCTAGCAAGTCTGTCACAGACACTAGTCATTAACTGCAGTGGCCTTGTATGTTACTGGAGTTTCCCACATACTACTACTTCCAGTCAAAGAATTCACTAAAAAAATTCATGCACAAAACCTTTTCTTCCCATCTGTATATACTGCCCGCTTTATACTAATGAGAGAAAGGCTTCCATAAAGATTATATACAACAATGCTATTGTTGAATTGGAAGCTGAGACCTCATTTGGCCATTTCAAGTTCTTTAAAGCACTGGGTGCCGACAAAATGGGTGTTAAGGTGCTAGAGTGGTTGATAATCCACCAAGGACAAATCAAGTTATTGCTACACTATGAGTATGGACAAAACCCCAGAGGCCCTGAGTAGCTTCCTTCTTAGACTCTCCAGTTAGAAGATCTCAACAGTCTAACATAGGAGCTCAAATTCCTTAGGAGTGAGGTTTTAGTTACCCCCACTGGATAAAAAACCTATACCTGTTAAAAATTTTGGCTGAACGTCAAGGGAACATGGAATAGGTAATGACAAAATATATTCATAAATACAATCTAGGGTCTCATCACCTGTTTCAAAAACTGCTATATAGCCTCTACCTATATTCCTTTCTATGGCATGTGTGTATTTTAACCAAATTTAGCTTTTTTTCTTCCAATGTTGTATATAGGATTTTTGACATTAGTTAATTGCAATTTAGTTCATAGATTGCAGAATATTGTGACTGGGTTTACTATAGAACTGAGGAGGAAGGGACACACCTGAGATTCTGGATATGGAATTGAATGTAGTAACCTATGAGACTTGATTGCTTTCCCGTGAAGAAGGGTGCATTCTCAGTTGAACAAGTAATAGTTGTACTATGTTAGGTTGGATCATTTCTTGAAGAGGTATAATCATGGGAAATTGTGGCTATGTGTATATTGGACAGGCAAAGGAGTGGACACTAGTGGGTATTTTGTCATTTATGGATCTCTCATCCCCACAACCCATTTTTAATTTGGGAGAATTCCTTGTTAACGTGTTTGTGGGAGGCAAGGTTCCACATTACATTAGAGAAGGCTGAGATTAGATATTTTCTTTCTCTCCAATGGTTAGTATGTAAACTTGGTGCCCACCACTAGTATGCTCCTGCCCAAGTTTTGAGTTGTGAATGAATGACACAGTAACAGTCAGCAGTGACTGGGCTAGGGGCCTGGGTGGCTCAGTGGGTTAATTAAGCCTTTGCCTTCGGCTCAGGTCATGATCTCGGGGTCCTGGGATCGAGCCCTGCATCAGGCTCTCTGCTCGGTGGGGAGCCTATTTCCCTAAGCCTGCTAACTATGCTAACTGTTAAGAATTTATCATTTAATTCATCACTTTCACCACCACCTGTCCACAAAGCTTCTTTTAAAAACTTTGTTCTACAGTGATTTCTGCCACCTGGATCAATTGATTTTACTACTAATTTTATTTTTATTATTTTTTAAAATTTTCTTTATTAACATAAAATGTATTATTTGCAGGTCTGTGAACATCAGTCTTACGTAATTCACAGCACTCACCATAGTACATATCCTCCCCAGTATCCATAACCCAGCCAACTCTAATATTGAAAATGATCTCATACTCTCTGGCCTTATTATTTTATAATGACTCCTCTTCCTAAAGAGTCTTTTAGATTATTTTTAATGTACACAGTACTTAGGCTGAAGCTTACAGGAGGTGCTCAGTAATTGTTTATGACATTTATTGAACATTTAATCTGCATAGAATTACAAAGTAGTGTAAGGAAAAATGAAAAATTTTAAGGAATTGACCTCAAATCTTGTGTAACTTATATAAATAGACACTAAGAAAACTTATTACAAACACATGAGTGTTTCCTACACTGGTTAAAAAAAAATCTTTTTGTATAATACTGAAATTTTAAAAAAATACAAGAAAGACTGAAAGGAATGTTTGTGTGATTTTTAAAACATATTCTTGGATTTTCTTTAGAGCTGACCATTTGCACTGCCATTGGATTTAGCAGATAAGTGGTATAATTAAAGGATAATCAAAATTATCCTTTTTATCTAAAATTAAAGGATAATTTATTTAGATTTTCATAAATTAAAATATCATAACCAGCCTCCACAGTAATATAGTCTTCAATATTAAGTCACTGGGATAAAGACCTAAATTATACAAAATTCTAAGTCATTGCTCTGAGTAAGAGGTATCCAGCAATACTAGATGGTTTGTCAAGCATTAGTGGTTAGAATGGTAATATTTTTTTACTCATAATCTGAAGAAGTTGTGTAAAACAAAATTTCCAAATTCACAATGACATTGAGGTCTACTACTAGAATTTGGAGAAAACTAAGAATATCTCAGAAAGACATACAAATAGGACAATGGCATATTTGTTAGTGGACGACTTGATAACATTATGGGAAAGGGGGCACCTGAGTGGCTCAGTTGGTTAAGCACCCAACTCTTGGTTTCAGCTCACGTCATGATCTCAGAGTCATGAGATTAAGACCAGAAACTGGCTCTGCACTCAGCATGGAGTCTGCCTGAGATTCTCTCTCCCTCTCCTTCTGCCCCTCCCACTCATATGCGCTCTTGCTGTCTATAAAATAAGTAAATAAATCTTTAAAAAGGAAAATTATGGGAAAGATAAATCCAAATGTGTATGTAAGAGACCACCAGGAAAAGTGTTACAGACAAATTAAAATACATACTTTCAATTAAACTTCTGTCCTCTACTACTCAAGAGAAAGTCACAAATGTTTCAAACCCATGCTGAAAAGATGGACCAAAATTGAGTGTAAGAAGACCTCAGTTTGAAGTTTAAGCTCAAAAGTGTGTGTGTGGTGATGGGGGGGGGGGGAGTCACTAGTGGTTTATTAAACCATAAAGGAATAGGATTTAAATGGATGTAAATTCCCAATATATAAAAACAATAAAGGAGCCTTAGAATTCATGTGATAGTTTTAGAAGGAAAAAATGCCTCAGTGCATTGCAAACTTAGAATATAGAGTTTCTACCTATAGACAGTGAGGGCTAAAAATCAAAGTAGCTTTGGGAAAGGTTAATTAAGACCCTGAATGATGAGTGGTGCAGTTTTTGAAGGTAGGATGCTTCAGAGATACAGTTAATTTTCTGGGAACGTTCTGGGAAGTAACCAAGAGTCGTTTGTGTTACCACTATGAAAGAGTACTGAACTGCATGGAAATTGCTGACATTTACCCTGGCAGCCTTCTCTTTCCAATAAAACTTAATAATACTGTTGCCTTGACGCCTCTTCCAGTGCCATACTCCCTATTTCTCTATCCCTGTCCTTAGAAATCAACATTGTTTTACACTTACTTAAATGGAACTAACTGCTGGGATGGGTCCATCTTGGTCTCACTGAAATACTTTCCTTCTCTTTAGAGAAGACTGTAAGGCCAATCTTTTAGTGGTTTGGGGTCAGCCCCATAATGAACGTGGACAAACAGTTCAGTATATGTCTGGGAAGATATGAATTCCTTTTTTTTTTTTTAAGATTTTATTTATTTGTTTGAGAGGGAGCACGGGGAGGGGGAGGTGAAGAAGGAAACTCCCCGCTGATCAGGGCTCCATCCCAGGACCCTGAGATCATGAACCAAGGAGAAGGCAGTCACTTAAGCAACTGAGCTACCCAGGCACCCTGAAGTTACGAATTCCTAAGAACAGCACAAAATTAAAAACAAAATCCTGACTTCCCATTCCCCCACCTCCCAACTTTTGTAGGTATTGGCTTTGCTGCTGAAAGTTTAGCTTTTTTTTTTTTAAACTACTATTTTAAATTCTGTCAGCACAATTTATGTATCAAAAAGATAGAACTTTATATATCTGTATTTTAGCTAGATACTGAGAAAGTAATTACTACTTCTAGGCAAGTTATAATCATAATTCTTAGTGCTGTACAAATCTGCCTAAGGTAAAAGTCAGTATGCTGAATCTAAAAGTGTAATGAGTATAATTTTCCATTTTACATTAAATACAACTAGTTCTTACATTGTTGGATGTTACAAGTTCATATTGATATAAATATAGAGTACACGACATTTATTTTATATCAGTTTTTATATAAAATTGCACTTTCAGATTGAGCAAATTTCCATTTGTATTCAGGTCTGGAGAAACAAAATGAGAATCATACTTTTAAGTATCCTAAAGGCATTCAATAAGAAAAATTTCATAAAACTGATAGGATAGTTTTATTTTTTATTGTTTTCATTTATTTTTATTTTTCAAAGATTTTATTTATTTGAGAGAGAAAGCATGAATATGGGGGGAGGGTTTAGAGGGAGAAGGAGAAGCAGACTCCCTGCTAAGCAGGGAGCCCTGTGTGAGCCTTGATCCCAGGACCTGAATCATAACCTGAGCCAAACACAAATGCTTAACCAACTGAACCACCCAGGTGCCCTCTTTCTAATTGTTTTTAAAGACTTATTTATTTTAGAGAGGTTGCATGGTGTGAGTGGAGGGAGGGGGCAGGGGGATAGAATCTTCAAGCCGACTCCCTGCTGATCTAGAAGTGGGAGGCAGATCATGACCCATGAGATCACAACCTGAGCCAAAACCAAGAGTAAGTTGCTTAATCGACTGAGCCACCCATGTGCCCCATGATAGAATGGTTTTATATTGAAGGACCCACTAGAGTGAATCTCAGAAAACATTTCTTAAAAACCTATCTTGATAAACAAATTTTTCCACTTCACCTAGTGGCAGTTAGAAGTCTACAGAGACAAAAAGAATCCTGGAGGTCTATTTTATAGAAGTGTCTCAGAAATAAAATTAGTGAAAAGAAATTAGTTTTTCATAGAAAAAAATTATTAGATAAGACATTTAAATAAATTTAGTAGTTTATTGCTACCCGAAACAGTCAGATAATCCTCCAACCCAACAATTAAAATCTTAAACAACTGTCAATTTCTTAGTATTTAAAACATCAATCTTAAGGATATAGGTAATACCAAGAATATGACACCCCGCCATGGAATATGAATAGTGAAACCAAAGGACAAGTTTATAAGGTATATTATAGCAAAGCTCTTATTATAATTTGTTATGTTTATGAATATATTCCTATATTAAGGGATATTTTTCTGATAATATAAGAAGAAAAAAGTACATAGTAAATGGTTGATGTTGATACCATGAAGCAAGGGGGTATAGAAATGCTAAAACTATAAGATATGCTCCTTTCTGGTTGACTATCTGAAGACTTGGTAGGAACAATTTAATGAGTGACTAATGAAACCTTAAGTTGGGCAGTATATCAAGAGCTTTGATCTCCCAGTTTCACTTCTAGGGCTTTTCCCTAAATAAGTAATATAAAACAGAAAAATCCTCTATAACACTAACGATATCCTTCACAACAAATAAGTTGGAGTAGGAAACAATGGAAAACATATTAAAAGATTGGCAACAAGCAGGACACAGAGGTATATAAAGCTGAATTTGAACTATGTAAAATAACTGCACAGAAAGAAGATATGGACATTCATTGAAATACTGTCAGGTTTTCTCTGAGCAGTTAAATTACAGGTGGTTTTCATTTTCTTTATGGATTTCTGCATTGTGTAAAGTTTCAGTAAATGTATATTATTTCATAATTAGAAAATACAAAACTTTTTAAAAAATAGTATTTAGTTATATATGGTTTTTATTGTTGTTGTTGCTTTTTATTAACATATAATGTATTATTAGCCCCAGGGGTACAGGTCTGTGAATCGCCAGGTTTACACACTTCACAGCACTCACCATAGCACATACCTTCCCCAATGTCCATAACCCAACCACCCTCCCCTCCACCCCCAGCAACCCTCAGTTTGTTTTGTGAGATTAAGAGTCTCTTATGGTTTGTCTCCCTCCTGATCCCATCTTGTTTCCTTTATTCCTTTCCTATCCCCCAAACCCCCCACGTTTCCTCTCAACTTCCTCATATCAGGGAGATCATATGATAATTGTCTTTCTCTGATTGACTTATTTCGCTAAGCATAATACCCTCTAGTTAGCTACCTATAGTTTTTGTAAGGATTAAGATGCTAGATGTGAAATTCTCTGGAACGTGTTAGGTATTGCCTTAGAAATGCAAATTAAGAGAATGCAAGTTAAGATAAGGGGTGGCTTCCCTGTCTAGCAATGAGGGTTCTTGTATTGTCAGGAAATAGTAACAAAACTCTTGCATGCTGCATAGAGTCAAATCCTCTCTAATTATGCACATTTTCAGAAGTATTAATTGAAGAATTGTTTTAATAGTGAACAGCGGGAAACAACCTAAATGATCACAACACAAGATTAAAGGTATTTTGTTCGTTTTCACAATGGAATACTAGGCAGTCATTACAAAGGTTGGGATAAATATGTAGGCATTAAAAATGAAGATGTCCATGATACAGCTTTAAGTGAAAGCTAAATTGCAAAATAAGATTAGTGTATAATCCTGGATTTATCAAAGACAAAATAAAATGAAGAGAAAATCCTATATTTAATAGGTCTGATACAATAGTCTTAAGGGGGTAAACAGGTGACATGACAATTTCTGATATAAAAATCAGAAAACACTCTGGTTCAAGTGCCCAAATGTATTTAAGATTTTAACTTTAAAATCAGCATAATCTAGACATCCCTGCTGAGCAGGGAGCCTGCTTCCCCCTCTCTTTGCCTGCCTCTCTGCCTACTTGTGATTTCTCTCTCTGTCAAATGGGTGAATAGAATCTTTAAAAAACAAAACAAAACAAAACAACCAAACAGCATAATCTAGATATCTTGTAGTATTACAAGACACCAGTAATTTATTAAGATTAAAGTGTCAAGACTTTTGGTTGCAGATTAAAGAAGTACACTTGGGCTACTACTTTACTATACAATGCAATGGAATCTCTCAGAAACAAATGCTGAAATACAAAGGTCTTGGAATATTCTTCCTGATAAGAGTGTTTTTATTTGCCTGAGGCCTTGGGCGACGCTGTACCAGTTTGACAAGAAAAATTCATTCTAATGACATGATTTATGGTGAATGCCTCTTTTGTTCTGAGATGGGAGGGGCTGGAATCTGAGTAGCTGTGGTCAGTCACACAGGCATTGCACACATACATGACTGAACCCTAATAAAAACCCTGCACACAAAGGCTCAAGTAAGTGTCTCTGGCTGGCAGTATTTCACCTGTGTTGTCAACATGTGTTGGGAGAATTAAGTGGGTCCCCACGCAACTGTACTGGGAGGGGACACTTGGAAACTTATGCCTGGTTTCTCCTGGCCTTTGCGTCAAGTGCCTTTCCCTTTCTTGGTTTCAATCTGTATCCTTTCACTTTCCTAAACTATAACCCTGAGTATAATAGCCTTTGAGTCCTGTGAGTCCCAGCAAATCGCCAAGCCTAAGGTTAGTCTTAGGAACCCTGAGAGTTTGTCAAAAGAAAGTTACTCTTCTCTTACAGGGACCTGCATAAAGAGAAAGGAGGTTTCATGAGTAATCCTCGGGCTTCAGTGCAGCTCTAACAAAGTCCCAGGGAGCCCTAGAACAAAGATTGCCCATTAGAAGAGTCTTGTGGGGACGCCTGGGTGGCTCAGTTGGTTGAGCGGCTGCTTTCGGCTCAGGTTATGATCCCGGCATCCTGGGATCGAGTCCCACATTGGGCTCCTTGCTCGGCAGGGAGCCTGCTTCTCCCTCTGCCTCTGCCTGCCACTCTGTCTGCCTGTGCTCGCTCTCTCGCGCGTGCTCTCTCTCTCTCTGACAAATAAATAAATAAAATCTTAAAAAAAAAAAAAAAAAGAAGAGTCTTGTGATGGCTGCTGGCTTCAATAGCCCGTTGTGTCATTAGCTGGAAGCTTCCCAGGAAGAGTGCAGTCTCAGCAAGGCCGCTGCTCCGGATCCCAAAGTTAACTGGTGGGAATCAGGTAACTAAAACGCTTACCACAAGGTCTATCTGGAAGGAAGATCTGAATGATACATGTCTAGAACTGTCACGGTACCAATATCTGTAATTCTTAGATTATGACAAATAATGAGTGCATTTTTGTGTCCTCCTTTCCCCCAACTTCTTATGTTGGAGCCCTACCCCCAGTGTAATGATATTAGGAGGTAATTAGGTCTAGATAAAGTTATGAGGGTGGGGCCCCCATGATGGGATTAGTGTGTCTTGTTTTTAAGAAAGAAACCAGAGCTTGCTCCCCCAGTCCTGTGAGGCTAGAATGAGAAAATGGCTGTGTGCAAACTGGGAAGAGGGCCCTCACTAGACACCGAATCTTCCAGCACCCTGATCTGACTTCCAGTCTCCAGAATTGTGAAAAATTTTGTTCTTTAAGACATCCAGTCTATGGTTCTTGTTATAGCGACCCAAACTAAGACAAAAATGATTCCTCATTCTCTTTACAGAGTGAGGGTGGGGGTAGGGGGAGAGGGAATTTTCCTCAATTTCAGTGAGTTTCACAATTTGAGAGCCATCGGCCAGGTCTGCTGGGAAGCTGTGTTGTGAATGTCCTTGCTTGTTTCAACTTACCCCTGGGCATGTGATGCAGATTTCCTTTTCTTCTCTCTCATGCTCCATGGGTCCCCTCATTCTGAAGCTCCATCCACCTTCCTTTTCTACTAGCCATATGGTAGGCAGCTGTGCAAGGATGGCAGTTCCACTATAGCCTCTCCTTAACCTTGGCTGTAAACCGGGATCACCTGGGAACCTTCAAAAACTCCAACGCTCAGAGCATGCCCTGGTTAAGGAAATCAGAATCTCTGGGGATGTAACCAGACATAAAGATGTTTTAAGCATCATTAGATGGACCAATGGGCAGGTGAGGTTAGAAGCACTGTTGCAAAGGATCAGAGCCCAGGGGAAAGAAGCAGCACAGGCTAAATCAGTAAAACCACCCCAGTGGCAGTGTTTCCTTTCCTTTTTAAAGACACGTAGCTGTTTTTCTTTGCTTTTTGAATTAGAAATAAAGGACGTTAATTTTATTCTAAAAAGGCCACACATAAACGTAAAGTTCAAACAAACTGTCCCCCCCAGCGCTGTTTGCCATTTCAGAGTTTGTCCTGCAAAATAGTCATAACTCCATTCTTGTTTTCTCACCACATTAAGTTATTATGTTCTACTGTTCTGTGTTCAAGAGGAAGTTATATTTCAATAATAATGAATAAAGTATTTTTAATCCTTTTGAGACAAAGTTGATTTCTATAATACTTTTGTGAAATTGGGGGCTACGCTTAATGGTGGAAGAGCTGAACGAGTGGTTTGGGCAGTTTTCAACGGGACTTGCTTGCTCAGTTGAATACAATCCAGCATGAAGTCACTGCTTTCAGAAAACATACTTGCTCTTCATTTAGTAAACAGGTATTTATTGTGGGCCTATTATGTGGGGGGTATGTGGGTGGGATCAGTGATATAAAGATGAATAAAAGAGGCTGGGGGTCTCAATGTGGAACTGTTAACTAATTTATGGAATATTCCTACAATGGATATGACTAACTTTCAAAGAGTAAGTTGGATATATACTTACATACCTTGAATGTTATTCATGATAATGCTGTTAGGTGTTTGTAGTTTACTTATTTAAACATTTTCTTTAAGTGTGTGTGTGTGTATATGTGTAAGCATATTAAAGTTTTAAAAGAATTCATGCAGATCTGGTTAGCAGGGAGTGGTTAAAGTAGGCAAAAGGAATTTTTCATGCTTTTATGCAACTTTTTTTTTTTTAAGAACAGTATGATTTTAAATGACTATGGACATGGAGTTTTCAGGAGTTTTTGAAATTAAAAAGGTCTATAAAAGAAGGAAGAGGTCTATTTCTTTAGGGAATGAAGAAATAATTTCAAGATGTTTTAAAAGGACTTTGCCAATATATCAAGGCTGTTTTCCTGGCTTCCCTGAAAGAAAAGAAGGCTGAAAAAACGTAATTTAATAGCCCTTATCCTTTCCTGGTATCCTGCTTTGTTTTGAAATAATGGTCCTGCACTCTAAAGAAATAATTATTTTCTTTACAGTACAAACATATGAAGCAAATTTGTAGCAACCAACAAACATTTCTGTCAGATCACTGGCTGCAAATTGAATTAAAAAACGGCAAACATCTCTCGAACAGACAATGTATCAGGATTCCAACAGAGAAATAGAACCAGTGGGAGGTACATACAGAGATATCTATATATTTCATGTAGGAACTTATTCCTTGCAATCTCCTTACATATATTATATATATATATATATATATATATATATAATGTATATTGTATGTGTGTATATATATACACTTATGTTTATATATGTACATATATATAATGTGTGTGTGTGCACCCATGCAGGCACATATGGGCGCAGAGATTTATTGCAAGTAGTTGGTTTGTGCCATTATGCATACTGACTAGGCAAGTTCAAATCTTTAGAGCAGGCTGGGAACTCGGGCAGGAGGCTACACTGCAGTCCATAGCATAATTTCTTCTTCCTAAGGGAAGCCTCAGTCAGCTCTTAAGGCCTTTCAACTGATTGGATCAGGTCCACCCAAATTATCAAGGATAATCTCCTTTACTTTAAGTCAACTGATTGTAGATGTTAATCATACCTACAAAATACCTTTACAACAATACCTAGATTCATGTTTTATTGAATAACTGCATACTCTGGCCTGGGCAAGTTGACACATTAAATTGATATCATGATCCACCCTTTGTCAACTTGACATCTGTACATACCTCCTTAAATGATACTTAATCTTCAAATAAAGACAATAACTGGTCATACTCCCCCCCCCCCAACATGATTGAACAACTCTGCATACAAGTTAAAATGCACTAGCCCTTTCCCTAGATAAGGATACAAAGTCTTTCAGTGAGCTTCACTCTTCTCTTGATATTCTGTAACTTAAATATTATGATATAAGGTAAACAAGTATTAACACATTATATTAGATAATAAGGGAATAAGAGGAAATAAAACAATATTTTATTGTTTCCTATATATAAGAAATACTCAACTATTACAGCCCTTTTTTCGCAGTGGTCATCTGATACTTATAACTACATTCTCACACTATCCATGTCATATTCCCTTAGTCCTTAGAAAGCGCTCAGGTAATTGTGTTTTTGTGATTCATTGGGTGACCCAAATGTTTATTCCTTTTTTTTTTTTTTTTTTAATTTGAAAGACAGAGAGAGGGAGAAAGAGGGTGGGTGGGGAAGGGCAGAGGAAGAGAGAGACTTCAAGTAGATTCCCCACTGAGTGAGGAACCCCAAATAGGGCTTGATCTCAGGACCCTGAGATCATCACCTGAACAGAAATCAAGAGTCAGACACTTAAACAACTGCACCACCCAGCCCCACAAATGTTTATTCTTGAGGGTTCTGGACTGTTAGAAGTCCTACATGAATTGGGTTGTAGTTTTCCATTGACATTAACAGTTAAACATGGTTGTACTAAGAGACACCCTAAGGAGTCTCCTGCATTTTAGCCTTAATTTTACCCCCATTGTGTAGTAGCAGCCCAGTATCCTTTTGGTAATCAAGTTCACTCACTCCAGCCAATATGGAAGCAACTGTCTTTTCCTGTTGATTCAGAAGCATGAGGAGCTAAAGCGCCTGGGTAACAATCTTAACTTGTAGTTCAATAAAATCTTGTTGGGTCTCCCGGCAGAAGCATTCCTGCCATTGGGACTAAGACCTTAAGATGAGCAGAACTTGAAGTCACCAGAGCAGGAAGCAAAAATTTTGCCAGTGGATTACTCGAGTAATAATGAGTGGTATACTCCCATTTCTACCCCTGGATTCCCGGACCCATGAAATGTGGATATGGGAGAAACAGTACCTTATCTTGGCTGCCATTCAGAGCATGTATATAGCCTTCTAGAAAACCTTTGCTCCTGTCCTGCATAGTATTACCACCTAGGTGACACTGTAACTCAATCTTCAAGAGTTCATTTCACTGTTCTACCAAGCCAGCTGCTATAGGAAGCTGGTAAGACCAATAAATTCCATGAATATGGACACACTGCTACACTTTATTTGCTTTGAAGTGATTATCTTGATTAGAAACAATGCTGTGTGGGATACCATGATGGTAGGTAGATAAGACATTCTGAAAGTGCATGGAGAGTAGTTTTGGAAAATGATAGTATTCAGGGACGGCAAATTTGTATCCAGAGTAAATGTCTGTTCCAGTAAGAACAAAATGCTGCCTGTTAATGATAGAAACCTCAACCTGGCACCTGCTAACCAGCTAATCACCCTGAGGAATGGTGCCATATTAGAGACTTAGTGTTGGTTTCTGCTGCTGGCAGATTGGGTACTCAACAGTGGCTATAGCCCGTTCAGGTTTGTTGAATGGGGGTCCATGCCACTGAATCTGTGCATAACCTCCTTCTCTGCTAGAATGGCTACTTTATTTATAAGCCATTGGGCAATGACAGTACTGGCTGGGCAAAGAGAATGACTGGTAGGCACAGAATGGGTCACCCTATTCATTGGATTATAAAAATTTTCTTCTAGACTCTCCCAGTGTGGGGGAGCCAGGTCTTAATGACAAATCCATCCAACATCCCAACCTCCCTAAACCTCTTAATTCCTTCCTCTACAGTATACCAAGGCAATTCAGGCATTTTAACTTTAGTGTAGCACACATTTTGGTCCATGTTTCAGCCAACCAAACAACCTGTCAGAGCCCTTTTTAACCTTTCAAGCTAAATCTTCAGTCCAGAATCCCTGCTTAAGAGGTCCATGTCAATCAATTTGGCATGATCTAACCTTCTATTCCCTCCACCATTTTATCCACACCCTAATATCCACTCCCCAGATTTCTGTCTTTATAAATAGGAAAATTCATGTATCTCTTCTGTTGTGTAGAAAAACTATTCCGTGTTATACTTAAATTTCATCCTGTAGGGCTTTTTTTTTTAAGATTTTATTTTATTATTATTTATTTGACAGACAGAGATCACAAGTAAGCAGAGAGGTAGGCAGAGAGAGAGGGAGAAACAGGCCCCCTGCCGCGCAGAGATTCCCGACTTGGGGCTCGATTCCAGGACCCTGGGATCATGACCTGAGCCGAAGGCAGAGGCTTTAACCCACTGAGCCACCCAGGTGCCCCTCCTGTAGGGCTTTTTGAGACTTGGGTTTTATTTTAGGTCTAGAAGCACAGGGACTGACAGGGGTAGGTCCAGAGGAGAATCAACAGTGCCTTGCAGAGCCACTACCTCAGAAGAGGCTATTAGAGGTTCTTTGGGAACATCAGGGTTAACCCCCACACACAGGGTAGAAGGGTTGCCTCTACTAGCAGAATTTGGAGTTCTATATCCCCAACTTCATTGGGAACTTCCCAGATGTCCCTATTCCAATTATCAGGATCCCACTCCTTTGGGATCAATGCATTCACTTTAACAGAAGACTCTCAGCAAGGTAGGGAATTTAATTTGCATTGTAATTCAGCCATTAACAGGGTAAAACTCTGGTTTACTTTTCAGAAATCTCAGCCTTGAAGCTGCGGGAGACGAGGGTTTCTTTCAGATCAGACACAAAGACTTCTTGGGTCATTTACACAGAGCTTGAGCCAGAAGTTTGAAGCCCTGAGCTAATCCTTTTCCTGCCTACTTTCTCTAATGCAGTTGGGAACAACCAGCAAATCTTATTATACTCCTTAGTTTGACTAAAATGTTCTTAAGTATCAAATACATAGACATCAGAAACCTCAACTTCTATAAATATTTCATTAGGAGTAGCCAGGGGTGATATTTTGCATATCTCTATTGCCACATCATACTATAGACTACAAATGCCCTTTAGGTACTGAATAATCTTTAGTATTTTATTTTATTATATTATTTATTTTAGGGAGAGAGCAAGAGCACATGAGAGGGGGAGGGGCAGAGAGAGAATCTTCAAGCAGACTCTCCATGAATCACAGAGTCCTTTGGGGCTTGATCTCTTGATCCTTGAGATCATGACCTGAGCTGAAACCGAGAACAGGATGCTTAACGGACTGAGCTACCCAGGTGCCCCAATCTTTAGTATTTTAAATCTAGTCAGATTAAAGGCCCAGTTCAAGAAAACCATGAACCAATTCAGAAAACTCATCCTTAAGATTTTGTTCCTCTAGAAGCACTGTAAGTACCAAAATCTATATCAGTCAGAGTTCCACCAGAAAAAGATACTCTCCAGAGCTCATAATTACCTTGTTTTATTTTATTAGTTTCTCTGTATTTATTGCTAATTCAACCACAATCTCTTCTCAATGTATTCTGATACAACAGATATTCTATTTGTTTTCTTGGAGAAATGTCTCCTGGGACCTTCGGACTTGCACCAATCTCTGCTTGATCTCTATGCCTGGGATACTGTTGTCATCTTGGATTCTTTCTTTATCATCATTGTAGGGTCTCTTCATCATGATTGTAGGGATTCCCTCTGCTTGTCCCTTTAAGTTGGATATCTTATTTCTTTTCCCCATCTTCACTTTTCTTGTTTTCTTCCTCATTTTGGTAGAGCACATTTTCCAGTAATGTAGATTATATACTCAAGAAATTGAAAAAACATATGTCCACATGAAAACTTGTACATAAATGTTCATAATAGTCAAAAAGTGGAATAACATCATTCATAATAACTATCATCTTTACCTAGAACCCATCGATAGGATTTGTAAGAACGAGTTATCTTATATTCCTGGGATAGTCTCTGTTGGTCATGATACAACAGGAGTATTCGATAATATTTAACTTGGTATATGTGTACCTCATTTCATAAGTGAAGTTCTCCTAAAATATTTCTTCTATTACCCATAAATGGTTTTAGTATTACTATCATTCTAGTCTCATAAAATTAGTTAGGGAGCATTCCTTCTTTTTTATTCCATGACTTTGTTTATAGCACAAGTTATTCTTTCCTCGAAGTTTTAATAAGAGGTGATTGTAAAACCCTCCAGATGTGGTGCCTGTGATTTGGCTTCACTCTATCCCTTTTGCCCAAAACTCTTGATTGATATGAACTTTGATATTTGTGGATTCAATAATGACAAAGTTATTATTCTAAATTTTACATTTCATAGTACAGTTATATTACTATAAAACCATAAGATATTGAACTGAATCTTAACTAACTCCAGAGTATATTCTAAGAACTTGCACTGAAAATATATTTCTTTAATGGTGCTAGGATTACAACAGCCCTAAAATAATTAAATTAGCCACTTTTAAAATTAATTACATAGAATTTAGCACAATTTCTTCCAGATAATTTCATACATGTGAGTTTTGTCTTCCCAGCTAAATTGTAAGGAGCCTAATTCTAAAGACCATGTTCTATACATCTTTGTAGTGCTAAGAATTGTGTTAGGTAGGTAGACATTATCATGTAAACACTTTTGACTAATTTGGGCATATCTCCTTACCATCTACGTCTTTCCTAATGAATGAATGTGGGAAAACATTCAGTTTATCAAGGATTCTAGTTAGGTAAGTTCTAATAATTGATTAAGTTTCCTTAAAAATTATACATTAAGCATAAAATAACTGATTAAACTTCTTTTGAAATTGTTGCCCAGTTTTACATTAAATCCTCTGAACTTTTTATCATTTTATCTTAATGACTAGCTTAGGCTGCTCATAAAAGTAATGACCCATTCATTTGCTTAATTAATCTCAATAATTGATGCAGTCCATTGAACCCAGTGGTTCAGCTGGTGATTGATACTGAAAGTAAATGTAGCTGAAATAAGTATGACAGTCATTCAAGAGCCTTGTTTGTTTACTGCGGTGTTGTGAACCCCAGAATAAAAAAGTTTGTGGGAAGCCCTCTTTGTTGTCTGAGATGCTTGAACAAGTATGGTCTAGGCTACTCTAAACTCATTTCAACCAAAAGTTCATCTCTTTCACTTAGTGAGATTCCCCATTAGGTATTGTTTGAAAAAAACTTTCTGGCTAGAAACAATTTTTTTTTTTTTTTAAAGTAACCTCTAGACCCAAAGTGAGGCTTGAACTCACAACCCCAAGATCAAGAGTCACATTTGAGGCTCCTAGGTGGGTCAGTCTCTTGGCATCTCTCTTGGCTCAGGTCATGATCCTAGGGTCCTGGGATCAAGCCCTGCATTGGGCTCCCGGTTCAGGAGGAAGCCTGCTTCTCCCTCTCCCCAGCTTGTGTTCCTTCTCTCGTTGTCTCTCTCTCTCTGTCAAATAAATAAATAAAATCTTTAAAAAATAAAAATAAAAACTTAAGGGATGCCTGGGTGGCTCAGTCGGTTAAGCAGCTGCCTTCAGCTCAGGTCACGATCTCGGTGTCCTGTGATCGAGTTCCACATCGGGCTCCTTGCTCAGCGGGGAGTCTGCTTCTCCCTCTGCCTCTGCCTGCCACTCTGTCTGCCTATGCTCACTCTCTCTGACAAATAAATAAATAAAATATTTAAAAAATAAAATAAAAACTTAAAAAAAAAAAAAAGGCCACATGCTCTACTGACTGAGCCAGATACCCCTGGCTAAACACAAATTTTAAAAACCACTCATCAGTTGAATAAATGTGACCAAAGTCGTCTTAATTCTCCATTGCACTATCATTCATTCATTCACCCATTTATTTATTAATTTATTCAACAAATGTCTTTTGAGCACATACACGTGCTGAATACTAACTTAGACTGTGAAGAGAAGCCTCCAGAGTATCAATAGCTAGTTATTCTGGAGGCAATCATTTATTTTTATTCATTATTTCTAGAGACAGAAAATTAAAAAGGCAATTTGTAAGGCTTCCAAAGTTCTTGTGTTCTTATTCCAGTTTATACAATTTCCTTTTTGCTTGTTCTCAAGATAACCAAGTAAGTCAGATAATTAAGTTTCAACAAGTTTGCAGTCATATAAACTGAAAAATATGGTTAATATTCAGAATTTGGTTAAGAGATCAGAAAATATCACTCTGTGATATTGAAGTTGACCTCTGTCTTACCAAATTCCCCTGAGCCTAACAGCTACTGGGACAAGACACGTGGGGGTCTAGAATGTGCCAGTTAGAAATTGTTACAGGGCTTTCTCCCATCTGGGTCCAATGAGAGCTTTAGGACTGCACTCCATGCTAAGATCCTGCAGAGAGCAGCCTTAAGGACCCTTGCCTTCAAGGGGAGAGTCAGCTGGTCATGGTCCAGGAAACAGAGGAGGAACTGAATGGTGGGCTTTGAGCTGGGGGAATGGAGAACAGGGAGCAGAGGAATTTCACCCTGATGATATGAAGGAGGACTGATGACCTTCCTGTTCCACTGCCAGCCCATAGGACCTTCCACCTCTTGTGATTATCCTCACTTAAGGTATTGGCCACACCAAAGTCCCAATGGACAAATGAAGAAAATTACAGCACATCTAAGCAGTCGTAAGAGTAGAAAGACATAAACGAAATGAATAATCTGAATAGGCCTTTAATGACTTAGAGACCCTGGGTGATCTAAAGAACAACATGCACAAAACACTAATTAGAACCTTTAAGGTTTCAAGTAAAGTACAAATTAGAATTCCTTTTAGAAATAGGAAAACATAGTTTCCAAATAAAAAATTGAACATGTGACTTAGATGATGGCTATTTGTATACTCAGGGAAGAGCAATACATCTATATTTTCATGTGAAAAAATATACTGAACACCTACTATGTGCCTGACACTATCCCAAGTGCTGGAGCTAAGTGACAATAAGAAAATTATGGCTTTCTTTTCCTGGAGTTAAAAGACTTGAGAGTAACAAAAGGTGTGATCAGGGAAGACCATTGGGAAAAAGTGACATGATAATACATATGATTAAAATTTCAAAGAGAACAGTGCTCATAAGGAAAAAACAAAGTAACTGGGATGAGATTATTCATCCCTCTGAAGTTACCTGACTGAGCTGAACTTTAAATATGCCACTTAATGCTTACCAAGGAACTAAGGAGCCTTCAGAATTTTACTAAGAGTGAAATACAAGTAATATAATAAAGGCCATGAAACAATTGATTTTATTATGACAAAGGATATTTCATAAGGGAGGGCAGTAAGTTGATAGCAACTAACAGACGTATCTTGCACTTGCTAAGCACTGCATTATTGTCTCATTCACTGCCTATAAAGCGGCTTCCATACCTTCCTCATCTGAAGAATAAATAAAGCAGAGGGACAGAGTGGCTATTAGTCCACAATGCTAGTAAGTAGCTGAGTCAGGATTCAAACATAGCTTTTACTGACTGTAGTGAATTCATTTCCACTACCCTCTGCTCCTCCAACCTGGAGTCTTGAGGGTCACATTCTCTTTTCTGCTCCAGTTCTGGGAGAAGGAACATCTTCTGATAATGAGTCCTACCTCTGAAAAAAGAACTATTCCTTGTGCCTACAAAGCAGTTAATTAAGCAGACTTCTGTATGTTGCTTAAAAATGCTCAGTTTCATCATTCCGTTCTCTTGTCTTTAATTCTGGACTCAATCAATAAATTGGTTTCTGATCTATAACATATTTTGCTAAGTGAATTGAGGTGTTGTGAATAAGACTGCTGGTGATGTGGGAGAGCTAGGTGCTTGTTTCATGGAGTCGAAGAATGAATCTTGTGGACAATGGAGAGTGAGTAAAGAGATAGAAGTTTTTAATTAAAGGTACAGAAAAAGCTCTCAGGAGTGAGAGGGATCCTGATAGGGTTGCCAACAAGGACCTTTAGGGTTGGTCTTTTATAGAAAGCTAACCAGGGAACTTAAATCCTTTTAATATCCAGCCCACATGGCCCACCCCACATGCCTAGGGCAGAGTGATCTTCTACCCTCCACGCCTAGGGCGGGGTGGTCCAATTCCACCCCTTATCTCTGGTTTCCCCACACCTCCACATTTTTAGGATTTCTGTAAGCCTGATCACATATCCCCCTACCTATCTCTCCCTACCTAGCCCTTACTCATTGTCTTTCCTGAGAGACTTCCCTCTGTCTCTTTTTGCTTCTTAAGAATTTGGTTAGTACGCACCATTTGCTCCGACCAAGTCATGGCTTCTAATTGCAATTTCTTTTCCTCCTTTTACTTTTAAAACAAATGACAGACACCCTGTGAAACTCATTTCCAGTAGTCATATGTGGACTTTTATTATATATTTATCTATGATAAAGAAATTATCTTCCAGAGTGGGCACTTTCAGATGAAATCAATAAGGCCTATACATTCAGGACTAATACTATAAATGCTCTTTTTAAAAAAAAAACAAACATAATAAAATAAGCATGTACAAAACACTGTTAATTTTGTGAACTGCATTGAAAATTGCACAGGAGAGGCAAATAAGGTTTATCCGTGCTAGAAAAATGATTAAAGAAGACAATTTAGGTGATATAAACAAACTTATTTAAAACTTCATAAAGCTGGGGGCGCCTGGGTGGCTCAGTGGGTTAAAGCCTCTGCCTTCAGCTCAGATCATGATCCCAGGGTCCTGGGACTGAGCCCCACACTGGGCTCTCTGCTTGCATGGGAGCCTGCTTCTCCCCCTCTCTCTCTGCCTGCCTCTCTGCTTACTTGTGATCTCTGTCTATCAAATAAGTAAATAAAATCTTAAAAAAAAAAAACCAACTTCATAAAGCAGACAGTTTCCTTTCAGGGAACTGCAAAATTAGATGGAAGGCAGAAAGGTTTGATCAGAAAAAAATAAAGAATGAGGAGGAGGGGTCCAAGATGGCAGAGGAGTAAGGACATAAATTTTGTCTTGTCCCAGGAATTCTAGCTAGATAGTTATCAAAGCATTCTGAACACCTATGAACTCAACTGGAGAATGAAGAAAAGAACAGCAGCAACTCTATGAACAGAAAAGTGACTGCTTTCTGCAAGGTAGGAGGTATGGAGATGTTAATCCAAGGCAATATTTGGACGATAGACCACGGAGGGAGCCTCCATCAGCTGGCTACCAGCTAGTGATAGAGCAACAGAGCACAAAATTGGAACTTTTAGAAGTCTGCTCCACTGAGGGACATCATTCCAGTGGCTAAGCAGGGAGTGGGGGTTGTGCAACACTCCCTGGGACAGTGTGGTCTCAGAACTCTCAGGGTCATAGAAAGACTGGGGATGCCTGAGTGCCAGTCACAAGGAGTGAGCTGAGCGACGGGCTCACAGCTCAGGTTGCCATAACTGGGATCCATGGCACAATTGGGTTACTGCTCTTCGGGCAGGGACCCACAAGCAGCAGATCCAGGAGGACTCACCTTTCTCCTCTGGGAAGAGTGGCACGGGAGTGCACTGCAGAAACCTGCTGGGTTTGGAGACTCCAAACAGGGTCGTGTGCCAGAGACAGAAATGCTTGGTCACAGGCTGGGTGATGTTGGAGTGCAGCCGGAGACCAGGAGACAGGAGGGATTGACTGCTTTTCTCTGAGGGCACACTGAGGAGTGGGGCCCTGGGATCTCTGGTCCTCTGGGCTGGAGACTGGGAGGCTGCTATTTTCATTCTCATCCTCTAAAGCTGTACAGAAAGTGTTCAGGGAACAAAAGTTACTGAGAGCAAACCTGAGCAGATTACTTAGCCTGGCCCCTGGCAAGGACAGCGCAATTCCACCTCAGGCAAAAGCACTTGAGAATCATTGCAACAGGCCCCTCCCACAGAAGATCAGCCAGAACATCCAGCCAAGACCAAGTTTACTGATCAATGAGAACTGTAAAACTCCAGCACTATGGAAATATAGCACAAGAATTCATGGCTTTTTCTCCATGATTCTTCAGTCTTACAATTTTTTTTAATTTCTTAATTTTTTCCTTTTTTTCTCTTTTTTTTTGAATTATTCCTCTTTCCCTTTTCAACCAACTTCTCATCAATTTCTTTTTTTAAGTCTTTTTTAGTTTTCATTTTTATAAGCATATTCTGTCCCTTTATTGTATTTAACCTTACTTTTTGTATACATATAAGTTTTTCTTTCTTTAAGATTTTGGGATGCAGTTTCTTCTAACAGATGAAAATATACCCCAAATCTAGTGCATGGCTCTCTTCTATTTACCCATCAGATCACATTCTCTCTCTCTTTTTTAAAATTTTTCTTCTTTCTTTTTTCAACCAACTTCTTATCAATTCCTTTTTTAAAATCATTTTTTTATTTTTCATTTTTACAGTCATATTCCATTCTTTCATTGTATTTTACCGTGTGTGTGTGTGTGTGTGTGTGTGTGTGTGTGTGTTTGTGTGTATTTTCTTTCTTTAAGATTTTGGGGTGCCGTTTCTTATAACAGACCAAAATACACCCCAAATCTCGTGTGTGGCTCTGTTCTATTCACCAGCCTGATCATATATATTTTTTCTTTTTTATTTTCCCACCAGTTTCACATCTCTTCTGATTTGCTTAGCGTATATTTCTCTGGGGTCATTGTTACCCTTTTAGCATTTTGTTCTCTCGCTTATCTATTCTCTCGACAAAATGACAAAATGGAAAAACATAACTCAAAAAATAGAACAAGAGGCAGTACTGACTGCCAGGGACCAAATTAATATGGACATTACTAAGACGTCAGAACTAGAGTTCAGAATAACGATTATAAAAATACTAGCTGGGTTTGAAAAAAGCATAGAAAACACTAGAGAATTCCTTTCTGGAAAAGTAAAATCTAACCAAGTTGAAATTTAAAAAGCTATTAATGAGGTATAATAAAAAGGGAGGCTCTAACTGCTATGATAAAAGAGGAAGAAGGGAGAATTAGTGACATGGAAGACCAAAAAATGGAGAATAAAGAAGCTGAGTAAAAGATAGACAACTATTGAATCACAAGGGGACAATTTGAAAGAAGCAATACCATAAAGTGAAACAATATTAGAATTGGGGTCCCAGAAGAAGAAGAAAGAGAGAAGGGGACAGAAGGTATATCGGAGCAAATTATAGTAGAGAACTTACCTAATTTGGGGAAGGAAACAGGCATCAAAATCCAGGAGACTCAGAGAATCCCCCTCAAAATCAATAAAAATAGGTCAACACTCTAACATCTAACAGTAAAACTTACAAATCTCAGAGACAAAAAAAAAAAAAAAATCTTGAAAGGAGCTTGGGACAAGAGGTCTGTAACCTAGATTAGATTCGATTGGCAGCAGACCTATCCACAGAGACCTGGCAAGCCAGAAAGGACTAGTATTATATATTCAGGGTACTAAATAAGAAAAATATGCAGCCAAGAATACTTTATCCAGTTAGGCTGTCCATTGAAAATATAAGGAAAGATAAAAAGCTTCCAGGACAAATAGAAACTGAAAAAATTTGCAATCACCAAACCAGCCCTACAAAATATATTGGAAGGGGTCATCTAAGCAGAGAGAGAAGCCCAAAAGTAATATAAACCAGAAAGGAACAGAGACAATGTACAGTAACAATCACCTTAAAGCCAATACAATGGCACTAAATTCATATCTTTCAATAGTTACTCTGAATGTAAATGGACTAAATGCCCCAATTAAAAGACACAGGGTACCTGATTGGATAAAAAGCAATACCCATCAATATGCTGTCTGCCATAGGTTCATTTTAGACCCAAAGACACCTCCAGATTTAAAGTGAGGGGGTGGAAAATGATCTATCATGCTAATAGACATCAAAAGAAAGCTGGGATAGTAATCCTTAAATCAGACAAATTAGATTTTAAGCAAAAGATTGTAATAAGAGATAAAGAAGGACACTGTATCATACTTAAAGGGTTCATCTAACAAGAAGATCTAACAATTATAAATATCTATGCCCCTAACATGGGAACAGCCAGTTGTATAAGCCAATTAATAACAAAATCAAAAAAACACATCAACAATAATACAATAATAGTAGGCAACTTTAACACCTCCCTCGCTGAAATGGACAGAGCATCTAAGCAAAAGCTCAAGCAGGAAATAAGGGCTTTAAATGACACACTGACCCAGATGGACTTCACAGATATAGTCAGAACATTCTATCCCAAAGCTACAGAATACACATTCTTCTCTAGTGCACATGGAACATTCTCCAGAATAGATCACATCCTGGGTCACAGTCAGATCTCAACTGGTACCAAAAGATTAGGCTCATTCGCTACATGTTTTCAGACCACAATGCTTTGAAACTAGAATTCAACCACAAGAGGAAAGTTGGAAAGAACTCAAATACATGGAGACTAGAGAATGATTGATAGGGTCAATCAGGAAATTAAAGAAGAATTTTAAAAATTAATGGAAACAAATGGAAACAAAACTGTTCAAAATCTTTGGGATGCAGAAAAGGCAATCCTAAAAGGGAAGTATATAGCAATACAAGCCTTTCTCAAGAAACAAGAAAGGTCTCAAATACACAACCTAATCCTACACCTAAAAGAGTTGGGGAAAGAAGAGCAAATAAAGCCTAACCCCCGCAGGAGAAGAGAAATCATAAAGATCAGAGCAGAAATCAATGAAATAGAAACCAAAAGAACAATAGAACAAATCAACGAAATTAGGAGCTTGTTCTTTGAAAGAATTAATAAGATTGATAAACCCTTAGCCAGACTTATCAAAAAGAAAAGAGAAAACACCCCAACAAATAAAATCATGAACAAAAGAGTAGAGATCACAACCAACACTGAAGAAATGCAATTGTAAGAACGTACTATGAGCCACTATATGCCAACAAATTAGACACTCTAGAAGAAACAGATACATTCCTGGAGACATATAAACTACCAAAACTGAACCAGGAAGAAATAGAAAACCTGAACAGACCCATAACCAGTAAGGAGATTGAAGCAGTCATCAAAAATCTCCCCCAAACAAGAGCCCATGGCCAGACGGCTTCCCAGGGGAATTCTACAAAACATTTAAAGAAGAATTAATACCTCTACTCCTGAAACTGTTCCCAAAAATAGAAATGGAAGGAAAACTTCTAAACATATTTTATGAGGCCAGCATTACCTTGATCCCAAAACCAGACAAAGACCCCATCAAAAAGGAGAATTAGAGACATGGATGCAAAAATTCTCACCAAAATACTAGCCCGTAGGATGCCACAGTACATTAAAAGGATTGTTCACCATGACCAAGCAGGATTTATTCCTGGGCTGCAAGTTTGATTCAACATCTGCAAATCAATCAATGTGATACAATACATTAATAAAAGAAAGCACAAGAACCATATGATCCTCTCAACAGGTGCAGAAAAAGCATTTGACAAAGTGCAGCAACCTTTCTTGATCAAAACTCTTCACAGTTTGGGAATGTGATCAATCATCAAAGCCATCTATGAAAAACCCACAGCGAATATCATTCTCAATGGGGAAAAACTGAGAGCTTTTCCCCTAAGCTCAGGCACATGGCAGGGATGTCCACTA
>PISX010015629.1:0-48884 GCA_004024625.1 Mellivora capensis
GATGAAATCCTTACAGATTTTACCTTGTGCTGTGCTTGCCTACATGTTTAATTTATGTAGAGCTCTTTGGGGAATATTGACTACCTTTGCCAAAGACACATTTTTTTTTTAGTTCATCATGTCTTTTATCAATGTTATCACTTAGGAAAGTGGTATGACTGTTATATCAATATTTTATATAAACAGGGGTTGTGTCTAGTGACAAAAAGAACTTTAATCACCGGACCTGTGCTCTGTTTTTATTTTATTTATCCCACGGATGCTTAGTATTCCACTGAGTTTCAAACTGCATTTATTTTTTCCCATGTAAACATCTCTCAAAAGATCAAAAGAGATCACTTTTTACCATATCTCAGTTTGACTCCCACCATCAGCAACCCCAAAGCCTTCTCCCCTAAAAGTAAAAGGTGGAATATACCAAGTGAATTGCAGTCCGCCTTGGTAAACAAAACTCAATTTAATAATTAAAACACATTGGCTCAGGCTTCCCAACATACCTGCTCTAAGAGAGAAAACACTAGGATAAAGTTTTACTTCTTTTGTTGACTAATCTCTGAAGTCATTTAGTGTCACTTCTGCTTCAGTTTACTGTTGAAGGCAATCATGTAAAGTCCAGCCCTGTTTGAAAGAGAGAGAAAATAGACTCTACCTTTTACTGGAGAAATGTCAATGTTACATGGTAAGAAATGAATGTGGGGTGGGTTATATATTGGTTCAGCCTTTGAAAAATACAATCTGCCACCTCAGGGCTCCCGTCTTGCTAAATTTAAGCCATCTCTTTCCTCCTTGGCTGTTAGCCTTGTGCAGTGAACAATCTTCATAGTCATACATGGTGGCCTTGCTGAAGGGATCAAAAAGGCCTTGTTTGGCACCAGTTATCCCACTCTTCAGCTATGTGACTTAGGAGAGTTACTTGAAATTTCCTAATCTAAATTTCCATACAGTAGTGCAGTAAAAAGCAAATGGGGGAATATTTAATGTGAATAGCACAATGATAATATAGACGTCCTTTTACCCTTATAGGTGCAAATCTACTGGGTTGAACCATATGAAATTACCATCTCTGAAGTTAAAAATGGTGAACCATTTTTATGGTTCAATCTAATACATTTTTTATGGATAAATAATTGGATCAGTATTTTATTCTGTTAAATCATAAATTATCCCAAATTGCATAGAAAATGTATTTCTATAGATATTTCTGAATTTAAATAGACATACTTATAAGTAATACTAGAAAGTAAAATAAAAACTGTCGTAAATGCAATTGCAAATGTGCCTTTGGATTCCTCAAATCCATTTCTTAGTATAATTCTTATGCATATGAGAACCTCTTCTAATATCATCACATTTTTAATTGGGCTAAGGTTGACAGTTGGCCAGAAAAAGAGAACTGATAAGTTTGCCACTTTTTTTCTTATCCCTTCTTCCCCTCTCAACTTAAGAAGTTCCAAACAGCTTACTCTGCTTTTTTTTTTTTTTAAACCTTATGCCTTCTCTACTTTCTTTTGAGATCTGTCCCTTAACACCTAAAAGGCCAATCATTAGCTCAACTTTCTTCATTTTGGGCATCAAGATTTGAACTCATGTCTTCAGAAGTGACAGACCAGCTGATTAATCCATTGTATTTCCCTGACTCTCTGCCTAGTTTTGCACATTTAGAATGATATACGGTATTGAAATTTTTCACATTATTCAGCATTGGCAATCCATCATCTGAGCAAATTATACCTCTAGCCTCCCATCAGTCCAAATGTGTTCAGATAATGAAGCTTCTCCAAAGCTTCAGTCATCTCAAAAAAAGAAAGGTGCAGAATTCACAAAGGTGTATTAGAAACATATTACAAAGTCAGAAAGTTTCTCCTACCTGAAAGTTTGTTTTGTTTTGTTTTGTTTTGTTTTAGAGCAAGAGGAAGAAATAAAATTTTGTCAGTTATGTCACTTCTTCAAAAAGGATAAATAAGAAAAAAAATTGGAAATATGGGAAGACGGAAAAAATGGATTATAATTTTGTTTTCTTCTTACTTGATACTTTGGTATGTTTCTATTTACATTGAGACATTATTAACTATTTAAAGGGTCATCTCTTCTTGTTGTGTTGATATAGTGACCCATCATCAAAGAGCAAAAGAAAAAAAAATCGAAAGAATCACAGTGATGCATTTAGGGAAGAACAAATCCCCCTGAAATCTCAGAGTCCATGATGGCCAGTTCTTGGGGAGGTTTGTAAGATATCTGAGTTCTCTCTGTGGACACTTTTCCCCATACATTTCAGCTTGCCAAGAATATTTTGGATTACTCCTGTTGTTCCAGCAGCCTGTCTTATTATTTTCCCCTTTTCACTCTCAAAAGTAACCAGATATGGGCAATGATGTATAACATCTCCTTCCCCTTGAAAATTATAGTACCCTCTTCTTGCTTTGGAGCAAAGAAAGAGAAAAACAAAGGGATCCATTCATAACCAAATTAGATTAGATGCCTCCAATTAAAAGGATCTCAATATTGCTAATGGAGAACATAAAAATAAGTTTAACATAAGGAGAGAGGATTTATAGTGATGTTTTAACAGTTCACTCAAAAATTAGTAATGAAGAGACAAGTGGTAATATTTCCGTTCTTTGATACTACTAAAATACAATTAATGAACAATGCAAATCACAATTAATTAGTCATTAAGATCAAACCCCTCAGTTAAAATTTTTCCCCTCCTCTAACTACTGATTTGGTGTTTCTGTCGTTTCTCTACTAAACCCAGAAAGTGGCCTCCAACCACTTTCTGTATTCAAGACTTACAAAGTCTTTCTTACAAAGAAATCCTTAGAATACTCAAGTACTCTTCCTAGTTAACCATTTCTATAAGATTTTTTTTTTTTAGTTTCCTTTCATTCTGTTTTTTTTTTTTTTCAGTGCCTATTGATTAAATTCAGTTTGGTAATGCTTCTAATATGATACTCCAATCTGCAGATAGTTTTATGAGGCTTAGGTGTTATGTTCTCCCCATGTAGCAAAGTCTGTGTGATATAAAAAAGAGCTAATAAAATTGCTTTGAGACTTGCTGAAAATTTCATTTTCTTAGTCAACACAAATTTCAAGAGGTAATTATAGCAATTTCCATATTATACAAATGAGGAAATTGAGCCCAGAGAAATTAGATAAAATGCTAAAGATCACTCAATTAAGAAGTTAAATAGAATATAGGACTTTAATCTAGATCTGCCTGATTCCAAAGCCCATATTTTTATGCATTCTAAACTTATACAATGCTTTTTTTCAGATGGAATATATTCCCATTAAATTCCTTATAATTAGCATCATTGAATTTTTAAAAAACTTGTCAGGTTTTTTGGCTTTAAATTCTCTCACCCTGAATATTGCATATCTCTTCTAGCATTTAATCACCTGCACATATGTTCATTTTACTGCTAGTGCCCTTATCCAAATCCCCATGAACATACACAATAGCTCATGGTTGAAGAAAGGAGTCAGCATCTCTAGTATGAGATTTCTCTGCATATTGGTGTTGATAAACACTTTTGTATATATACTAACATATTGAATCAGGTTGACTTAATTGTTATGACTTGATCTATATTTTTCTTATTTATTTCAAAGATATTATTTTGGAATACTTTAGTAGAATGCTCTTTAAGTATTTTATACTAAATCTTGATGCTTAGATCAATAATTCTTATCTTCACTCCCCCATTCATTCATCTACTTTCTGGAGAAAACAAGTAAACCAATCAACAAATAATCACTCTTGTTAAGTGATAAGAGAATTGAATGTGTCTGTCATTTGCTAGTTATTTATCCTTGGGCGAAACTACTTCTTTCCATAAATCTCTGGTTTCTTATAAAATGGAGATAAGGAAATTTGTGTGGCTGGAATGCAGGGGATATGGGGAAAATAAAGAGAGGCGATGGTAAAACGCTACTATTTGATGTGATTTGGAGTCTGTGCATGTCATTGAGTATTTTGACCAATTTATAAGATATGATTTACTATATTTTACAAAGTTAACTCTATACCAGTGGTTCTCAAATTTGAACGTACACCAGAATCATCTGATTGCTTGTTTTTATCTTCATATCTTGATTTCATTATCATATGAAACTGTTTCCTAAACCAATGTGAACATCTAGCAAATAAGTGAAATTGTACAGCTTAAAGTACATTAGGCCTCCAGACACATTTATTTTATTTTATTTCTTTTCAGTGTTCCAGAATTCACTGTTTATGCACAACACCCAGTGCTCCAGGCAATATGTACCCTCCATAATACCCACCACCAGGCTCCCCTCCAAAACCCTCAGTTTATTTCTCAGAGTCCACAGTCTCTCATGCTTCATCTCCCCCTCTGATTTCCCCCAACTCACTTCTCCTCTCCATCTCCCAATGTCCTCTGTGTTATTCCTTATGCTCCACAAGTAAGTGAAACCATGTGATAATTGACTCTCTCTGCTTGACTTATTTCACTCAGCATAATTACTTCCAGTCCTGTCCATATTAATACAAAAGTTGGGTATTCATCCTCTGATGGAAGTGTAATATTCCATTGTATATATGGACCATATCATCTTAATCCATTCATCTGTTGAAGGGCATCTTGGCTCTTTCCACATTTTGGCAATTGTGGCCATTGCTGCTATGAAAATTGGGGTACAGATGGCCCTTCTTTTCACTACATCTGTATCTTTGGGATAAATACCCAGTAGAGCAATTGTAGGGTCATAGGGTAGCTCTATTTTTAATTTTTTGATGAATATCCACACTGTTTTCCAAAGTGGATGCACCAACTTGCATTCCCACCAACAGTGTAAGAGGGTTCCCCTTTCTCCACATCCTCTCCAGCACATGTTGTTTCCTGTCCTGTTAATTTTGACCATTCTAACTGGTGTAAAGTGGTATATTAATGTGGTTTTGTTTTGAATTTCCCTGATGGCTAATGATGATGAACATTTTTTCATGTGTCTGTTAGCCATTTGTCTGTCTTCTTTGAAGAAAAGTCAGTTCATGTCTTCTGCCTCTTTTTTGACAGGATGATATGTTTTTTGGGTGTTGAGTTTGAGTTCTTTATAAAAAGAGCTAATTTGAGGGGCATCTGGGTGGCTCAGTGGGTTAAGCCTCTGCCTTGGGCTCAGGTCATGGTCTCAGGGTTCCTGGGATGGAGAACCCTCATCAGGCTGTCTGCTCAGCCGGGAACCTGCTTTCCCCTCTCTCTCTCTCTGCCTTTCTCTCTGCCTACTTGTGATCTCTCTCTCTCTGTTAAATAAATAAATAAAATATTTTTTAAAAAATGTTAATTTGAACTCATGTTGAAACAGTCACATCTCAATAATAACTACTCATGTTCTTTGGTGTATCTGGTATTTCTTACTTTCAATGTCTAGTTTTTCAAAACAAATTTGGAATTATAGCAAAATCCTTGTTAAAATATACCCCCAAGTAGTAAAAGCCAGTGCAAATACAACAAAGACAAGTAATTTATTTTGATAAAACCCTAAGATACTTCCACTGAAATTTCTAGAAAATCCAGTTTAGGGTCTGGCGGAGATTTCAGTGCTGATAGATTAGGGACAGGTCTGAAAATTCAGCTTCTGAAGTCACAGGTGATTTTATTGTAAAAAATTATGGACACTTAACTAATTGTAAAAGTTCAATTATCATTAAAAAAGTTTTGATAAAAACAATGTTACTAGAAGTTCAAAGTGATGCTACATAAACAATTAGCTCTTGCTATGTCTTATACAGATGGAACTGTGAGAACTGCAGCTACATGGTGAGATTTGAATATGCCACAGCTTCAAGTGCAGCTGGCAAAGTGACAGACTTTGTATGTAGTCATGTCTACTGGCAATTCTTGAACTGCCAGAAACTAGGGAATAACAACTGAGTAGAAGGCAGTGCTTCCCCATGGCTGTGGTGATTATGGAAATGGTGTTACCAATTAAAGTATAGCAGCTTACAAGTTCATATCCTCTGTGCAAGATGGCTTGAGGGAAAGGAGATGGTGATTGAAAAATGGTGGGGGTGGGGGAGAAAAAGCTTTGAGGTTTGGTTTTGTGCCATCTTTTTCTGATGTTCATTCTTACTCCTTTTTTCACCTGGCATCCCCAGCTGCTGAGGGATTGGGGAACATTAATCTCTAAAATGAATGGTCATTCAGTAGCAGTGGGCTATGCATAAATCACCCAGTTGACTCTCAGGAGACATAAAGCTATTTCCAGAAAGGTCACATTAAAATTTAGCCATCATAATGTGAAAAAAGCAATCACATATGATATTCTAAGCAAACTAAGGGACATTTATTTGCCTATAATAATAACTGCCTCGTTGAATTGTTGCTTGGAGACAAAATTTATGCAATGTGGGCAAAACATTAATTTATTTAGTGAAACAAACTAAAACATAGTAGATGTACCATGAAAAGTAGTTAAATCATTATGGTGAAATCCTTTTGATTTGATTCTCATCTCTGTCACTTACTTTGAATCTTAGTTTATATGTTTGTTGAATTGAGCTAATAATATTGCACAAAGTTGTTGAGAGCATTAGAAGGAATGAATATGAAATGACTAGTACATTTTATGGCAAGTACTAAGTTCCCTGTAAATGGGGGGTGGGGGAATGAAGGAGTGGCAGAAGAAAGAACTGGGGAGGGAAGGACTATCTATGTGCCTAAGTAATACGTATACCTAAGAACAATGAGATAGTTTTCCTTCTTTAGTACCATAAAAGATCTAAAGATACAAAACTATTTTGGGGTAAGTTGTCATGAAGTTTAATGGAAATTTTAAACATTATATAACAAGCAGAGATTCAGAGGTAATATTGGAGATTAGGAAAAGGACAAAATCCACATAACAGATTCAGAAAATTCAAGGCATAGAAAGGAGAATGGTTGGTAACCCTGTGAGGCACGAATCATTAGCATGGAAGATTAAAAACTGCAGAGGTCAAACATGAAAGAAAAGAGTTTCTCTCTAATTTGGAAAGCAAAATATATGGAGGCAGAAAAGGTTTTGAAATAGGAAAAATCAAAAGAATACCAGAGGAAAGATTTTATTTGGCCAGAATATGAAGAGTGAATTATAAGAGAAACTGAAGCAGGCAAGACCATTTATAATCATTATCAAGGCCAAAGTTCACAATTATGATGCCTTTGCCAAATCTTTGAGATCACGCTCATGAAAAAGATAAATAAATACAAGTAATATGATAGTAACTGAAAGATAATACTTTTTGTTAAAAAAAAAGTATGTAGTAATTTAAATAATGTATTAGGATCTTTAAAAACAAGAACAATCAGATTTTTAAAAAGATTTTATTTGTCAGAGAGAGGGAGAGAGGGCAAGAAAACACAAGCAGGAGGAGCAGTGGGCAGAGGGAGAAGAAGGCTCCCCAGTGATGATCAAGGAACCCGAGGCAGGACTTGATCCCAGGACCCTGGGATCATGACCTTAGCCAAAGGCAGATGCTTAACTGACTGAGATACCTGGGCATCCCAATCAGATTTTTTTTTTTTTCATTTCTCTTTCCGTTAAAGTTTTCAGGTGGCTATATCTTATCCATTCACCCAAAATACATAACAATTTAAGAGAAGATAAAGAAGAGTCAAACTTTAAAAGTGTTTAACAGTACATACAGTTATTAACATATATCAAGTTTATATTAAAATAGAAATGTATAAGCATCCCACATTTATCTTTAGGGACTTGAAAACTTTTGTGTTCACTTGGATTTCCTTTTTTTTTTTAAGTACATAGAAATAAATGCAGACACATGTTCATGAAGTCATTCCTTTGTTTTTGTTTTTTTAATTATTTCATTGGTTCTTATATATTAGGGTGCTTAAAATTGCCATAGAGGGTTGTATACACAAACCCATGCACATTTTGTATGAAATGAAATGGAAATTCCATACATATCCAAACCCCATAAGGGGTTTTCAGTACTTTAACTTAATACCATAACTTGGAGTAAACTGTCACATTCATGTGGTTTGAAAAGAATGCAGAAAATAATACTTAAAATAAAAAAAAATGCTTACTTTTTAGGATAATTTGTAAGTTGTGGGTCATTTTTGTATTTGACATTCCCACTACTCTATAAAAGTCAATTAATTTTTTTAAATGAATCAACTTTCTTATTTGTATAATATGATATAAATGTAAAGTAAAGCTATCAGGTTAGAGGGGCAAAATTACAGAATAGCTCAATGTTGCTGAAGATGCAAGAATTTAAATATAATGAGTGGGCTCTGCCCTAGGAAGGAAAAAACATGAAAAACAAACCAACTTACATTATAATCTCACTACATGTTTCTGGTCACATACATTAGATCTCCTGTTTGATACTGAAACCTCTCATTCAACAAGACATATGTCAAAGCACATTATTGTAGATGGACATCATATTTTTTTAAAGGAGATTGGCCAAGGGCTCAATCTTAAAATAGCAAGTTTGAAAACACTAGTTATTTTGTTATAGCCTGTTGTTTTTGTGTAATTCAGTGACAGTTTAGCACTGATACCCACTGCTGGCCTTATGTTGCCGCATCTGCTGTGTGAAGAAAACATTTTTCCCTTAAAGTAGCATCCACCATACTAATTGTTTTCACTTCCAGTTCATGTTACGCATTAGATGAGCAATTTGTCTTTCAAGTCATGTACATGAAATCATTTAACTTAGTCAATGGATTCCTTTTCATAGGATTCAAAGAGTTTGTATGTAGCTCTAGGACGTTGTGATCGCCTTCCATCCATACTACTTGCCTCTATTCAATTGAACCCAAACTGAACTTATACAATGCAAAGAAAGCAGATAAAATGTGAAATAATCAATTGACTCTTCTGTCTCCATGACACCAATGTGATTGGCTAAAATGAAAATTATGTATTGCTTGTCTGTATGCCTTTATTTTTAAGCTACATCTATGAAATTCCTTTAAGCATTTTTATATTTTGGTCTGCCCAAAACCATATTTTGGAATATTTCTGAACTATTTCCATTGTCGTTTTTCATTTGACTCATGTTATCTTTAGTATCTTCCTTCACTTACAAGTATTTGAAAAGGTTCTCATTATGTTATTGGTATCTAGCTTAATTTTGCTGTGTTCAGATAGTATACCAAATATGACTATCCTGTGAAATTTGTTGAGATGATGACACAGAATGTCATCTGAATATGTTTTTTTTAATGACACAGAATACAGTCACTTTTAGTAAATGATACATGTTCTTAAAAAATGTGTTGTGCAGTTATTGGTTGCAATGTTCTATATTTGTCAATCATGTCCAATTTGTAAATTGTGTTGTTCAAATTTTCTATA
The DNA here is from genome assembly GCA_004024625.1 of Mellivora capensis. Taxonomy (NCBI): domain Eukaryota; kingdom Metazoa; phylum Chordata; class Mammalia; order Carnivora; family Mustelidae; genus Mellivora; species Mellivora capensis. The sequence goes on from PISX010015629.1 coordinate 9,334, forward strand.
TATCTATTGTTGTTGTTGTTATTAATTTGTCTTGTTAGAACAGATGTGTTCTAGATGTATTAATATTCCCAGCCCTTATTCCCCTTTCCCTACCCCCATGTTTTGGACTTTTGTTTATTTTTAAGTTTTCCATGTATTTTAAAGACAACAAGAGAATATTATTATTATTCTATGCAGTCAATATTCATTTATATTTTTGTATATGTTTATTTATCCTTTTATGTTCTTTACTTCTATTATTTCCCTCTTCATGTTATGGGTCATTTTCCTTCTGTCTAAACTCTTTTTAGTTTTCCCTTTAATGTATGGTTTGTGATGGACAAATTCTCTTAGTTTTCCTTTTTCTAAGAACATACCATAATTATGTGAAGGATGCTTTCAATGATGGCTATTATTTTCTTTCAGCATTTTAAATATGTCACTCATTTGTCTTCTGGTATATATTCATTTATGCCAAAAAGGCAACTGTCACTCATTTTCATTTTTAAAGATAATGTGTCTCTTTTTCTTTAGTTGCTTCTGGCTTTTAAAAAAAATATTTGCTTTTTATTTTATTGTGATGTGATTATATATGTATTTCTTTGCATTTGCACAGGTTAAGTTTATGGAGCTCTCAATATCATTGGCTTGGGATATTTTTAAGCTTGGGAGAGTCTTGGCTAATATGTCATAAATGTTGCCTTGGTCCTTTTTTTTTTTAAATGAGACTATTATTATACTGTCTTTGACATTCACCATTCTAAAATGTCTCATATTTTCTTCTGAATGTTTCAAATCATTTTCTGTACTATCCAATCTTGATATCTGTTCCATTTCATTGATCATCTTTTTTTCTTTTTATAATTTTGCTGTTAAACACATCTATCAAATTCACGATTTCAGTTATTCTATTTTTTACCCAGGATTTCAATTTCATTTTATTTTATAGTTTTAATTATATCATTTATTTTGTTACTAATTATTTGAAAAATCTGTGTCTAATTATGCTAATATCAAGATCATCTGTGGATTTGACTTTATTGATCTTTTTTCTTTTGGTTTTTGGTCATGTGTTCCTGTTTACTGGTCATTTGTCATTGATTGTATGAGAAGTTGTGAAGTTCTGTAGTTTATCTTTCTGGAGAAGATTCTTTGCTTTCCTTTCAGTAGGGTATTAAAGCAGGAGCAGATTACCTTCATTCATTAGAGACTGAGATTGTTCAAGGTTCAGTTGCACTTTGTGGGAGATCCGGTTTACTTCAGTTTTGGCTTTCCTACTGGGATACAGCCAGCCCATCATGGATATCGACTAAATGCCAATGCTCTTTCCCAATGCTCCTCCTGTTTGATGATCTTTGAGTTCCGTTTTTTTCTTCAGTTCTGCTTACCTTTTTGGCCACTTGGGAGCTACTTTTTGTTTGTCCTGTTACTTCTTGTCCCATAATGAGAGTAAGCAAATTACTTGAAGTAAAATCAATAAAGATTTGGTTTTCCTAGTCTTATGAAATGACCAAAGACTCTAAGCTACCATTTTCTGCTTGGTTTCTTGGCCCCTTGACATTACCGCTCCATGAATCAACACACAAATGCAGAGGAGAAAGCCAGGCTCCATGCAACACAATTCCCTCCTTTCTAAGATCTTGACTCTCCACAGTTGGCTCCCTAGTGATCTCTGATGCCTTCAAATACTGATTTTTAAAGAAATTTAGATTTAATATTTATTCTTAGAAGATGGACACTGGCCTGTATTCCATAGTAGCCAGAAGTGGAAAGCTCACAAGATCCTGAAGCGAATATAGGCTCATAAAGAATTACTTTTAGCCATGGCACAGGAGAGAAGCTAAAGAAGCAACAACAACAACAAAATAGAAAGGAGGAAATAAAATATAAAAATAGAAAAAAAAGTCTTAAAAAAAAGATTTAGGGGCACCTGGGTGGCTCAGTGGGTTAAGCCTCTGCCTTCGGCTCAGGTCATGATCCCAGGGTCCTGAGATCGAGCCCCACTTCGGGCTCTCTGCTCAGCAGGGAGCCTGCTTCCTCCTCTCTCTGCCTGCCTCTCTGCCTATCTGCTTACTTGTGATCTCTGTCTATCAAATAGATAAATAAACTCTTAAAAAAAAAGATTTATTTCTTTTATTTTAGGGGAAGAGAGAGAGAGCGCATGAGCAGTGGGGGAGGGAGACAGAGAATCTCAAGCAGACTCCCCGCTGAGCATGGAGCCTGATGCAAGGCTCAGTCTCACCACCCTCAGCCTCATGACCTGAGCCAAAATCAAGAGTTGGACACTTAACTGACTGAGCCACCCAAGTGCTCCAGAAAAAAATAGTCTTTAAAAATGTATTTGTGACAGAAAAACTTGACCCATGTTAACTTTTGTTAGACCTCTCATGATTACTATGTATCACTTCAAAAAAACTTACGTCTGGCATGGTTTCAAGGAACTATTTGAAAGAGAAGATGGAAAGGGAGAATGTTATAAATCAGGAAGAAATTTCCAGCCCCTAATTCCCATAGTTCAAGAAAGCAATTTCCCATGTCTATATGACATTCTCAGGGCCAATTTCTTGGCCTACTAAGCCATTTTGAATTAAATAAAATAAAATCTATTGCTCCTACATTCTAATTTATAAAAAAAAGAAAAGACAATTGTTAATTTTAGTTTGATATAGTTTTTAGTCAGAAAAAGGTATTGCTACTGTCCTTTATAAACTTAAATCACTTATTTATACTATATAAAAATATATCAGTTCATTTAACAAAAAATAAACAGTTAAATGCTACCATAAATTCACATAAAGCTGACAAAAATTTAAATAATATTGTAAGGCTTAAGAAAACATTTGTTTTCTCTCTTCTAACATGCTTTGAAAGCAGTAGCCAGACTGGGATTTAAGCGCCATTCTCTGCTAAAAGGTTTTCAGTCTTCTTAGAGAAATAGTTAATTCAAGTGTAGGACAGCAACATCAAGGTGAGCCTGGAACATATTGTCATACCAGAAAGCCAGGAAGCTTTGATAAACTATTAGGGTCTCTTCTAAAGGGCTGAGTTGATACCTGAATATGTTCCGCTTGTCAAACATTAACAATGTGATGCATCAGTAAGAATAACAACTGTAGTACATTTAAATGCATAAGTTCATAGTGTTGCTAAATCAAACAAACAAACAATCCAAATCACCATTGTTCCTGTTAGTAAGATGTTAGGGAACAAACAGATTATTTTGAAAACTGACTAATCAAAGGAAGCACCCAAATATTTTTTTTCTGATTTTGTATGTAAACTGTGTTTCAGGGTAACCAGCGTTGATGAAGAAAGTTTTTCTTTGCTAAAGTGTTTCATGAATAAATAAATAAGAAATGATAGAATTAGCTCATAATTCACTATTTTAAAAACTAAAATGAAATCATTAATCTGGGCAATGATAATCAATGGTCTCTAATGTTTCAAACAGATACATTATATACACATATTATAATTTCTGATAGAAAAACATGTAGGCATTTTTTTCATGGAAGAAAACTGCACTCCTGTGATGTAGTCTTCTCCTCCTCCCTCAGAAAAAGGAAACCAGAATCTTATCAACCCTCTAGATGTAATTTAACTACCAACTTAGAGAACATACTGAGGTCAGAGTTACCTGTTATTTCTGCAAGAGGATCCAAGGGCACTATCCAAACTGTGGGAAACTGTAAAGGATGAATGTTTTGTTTTATTCAACAAAAATAAATAAGGAAAAGAGAAAATTATAATCTGTATATTAGGTGACAATTAAGAAACTTGTCCGTAGGGGTGCTTATGTGGCTCAGTTGGTTAAGTGTCTGCCTTTGGCTCAGTTCATGATCCCAGTGTCCTGATCTCCCTGCTCAGTGGGAGTTGGCTTCACCCTCTGCTCGTGCTCTCTCTCTCTCTTGCTCTTCATTGCTCACTCTCTCTCTCACAAATAAAATCTTTAAAAAAAATTGGGATATATACTTTATATACTTTTATTTATTTATTTTGTAAAAAGATTTATTTGAGAGAGAGAAAGAATACATGCACACGGGTGAGCTGAGGGAGGGGCAGAGGGAGTGGGAAAGAGAAGCTCAAGCAGGCTCCCTACTGAGTATGGAGCCTTGTGGTGGAGTTCTATCTCATGACTTGAGATCATGATCTGAGCAGATATCAAGAGTTGGAGGATTAACCTACTGAACTACTCAGGTGCCCCTATATACTTTTTATTTTTTGTGTGGTGTTTATTTTTTGGCTAATTTTTAAGGTCATAATTTTTGAAGCTAGGTAATAGGCACATGTGGTTTCATTATGAAATTCTCTCTGCAGTATATGGACACATAAAGAAATAAAGAAATGTGATACTTTACTTTAAGTAAGCAAAGTATAATAGGTAAGGTACATTTAAGAAAGTATTTGAACAGCCCAGTTTTTTTCTGCATAAAGAGGTCTTACAAGTGAAATTCTTTTTCTGAGGGTCTGAAATTTGTCATTACCAAGATGTCTTCATAAAACAATATTTTATGTTGTCTTCAGTAATCAATTTCAATAAACATGGCCAATTTTTAATTAGAGGGAGGGTGAACCACTTGGGCTACTTTACTACCCACAAATACTCTAATGGGGATCAATCACACCCAATTAAAACTCAAGGAATTATGAATCTTTAATAGGTTTCTCATGAGATAATTCAGCTGTTAAGTCCTCTTTAGGTTCATGCTAGGCAAGCTTTCTCAAGCTGGAAACCAATCATCTTCATGACATCATTTTTAAACAAGCTTTGTGATTTTTGTTTGGAAAGAAGGCAAAAGGACTTTGTAATTTGCACCAGAATTAGTATTTCTATATATTGATTATACATTTCACTACATAAATGAGCTCCTGTTTACATTAAATAGAACAGTTTTGATAACACTAATTAATGACTCTAAATAAATTTAATCACCAGAGTGACTTTTATATATTTTCCGCCAGTAGCTTAACCTGGCCCATCTCCACGGCACTCACTTAATCTATAGTTCATTGTAGATCCTGCTGCTTATTTTACTAAAAATAATACTAAGCCAGAAAAATAGACTTGAGCTTTGTCTCCTTGATCTCTGTAACATAATGGTAAAGAGAAGAGACGTTAGCATCAGGCTACCTGGTTTGATATTTTCTAGGTGAGCAACATCAGCAGCCTTTCCATACTTTCCTCTTTTCATCAATAAAATTCCAATAGCATTTATCTTATATATTCATAGTGAGTGTTAAATGAGATACTATGTAGGAAGCATTTTAAACCATGCCTAATGTATGATTGCTCTCAGTAATTATCTACTGGTGTAGAAAAACAGACATCTTTTCTTCTGTAGCTGAAACATATGATTTACAAAGACCACATTGGCATGATGCTATCATTTTTCATATTCCCTCAAGGCAAGTAATTTCCTTACCCAGTCTGAGCGTGTGTGCCTGCATGTGCATGTGCATGTATGTGTGTGTGTGCATGTGTGTGTGTGTGTGTGTGTTGTGTGTTTGGTATAGAGCAACATGTTTCATGATACAAATGCATGTATTGATTACTGACTTAGAAATGTTCTGAGAGGTTGGGATGGGGAAAGGAAGGCTCTAGTCAGATTGTTTTGGCAAGAGTATTTTCTGTTATTTATTTTTAGACCCGATGAAAGAGTAACTTTTTGCAGTGTTAAGAGGAATAGCCAAAGAGCCCTGTTTGAAACGTTTGGCAGAACCCCAGCCAACAATCTTGTCTTCATTGAAGTTTTCTCTGCATGCTAATTGTATCTACTAGTATTTATTTATCTATTTTTATTTTATTTTTTAAAGATTTTATCTATTTATTTGACAGAGAGAGAGAGAGAGCAAGCGAAAGCAGGGGAAGCAGCAGAGGGAAAGGGAGAAGCAGGCTCCCTACCAAGGAGAAGCCCGATGTGGGGCTCCATCTCAGGACCCCGAGATCATGACCTGAGCTGAAGGCAGATGTTTAACCAGCTGAACCACCTAGGCACACCTCTACTAGTATCTATTTAGAAAATATTTTTCCCCAACCTTTCCTTTTATTCTAGAATGGCATGTATTTTCTGTAACAAAACTATACTTATATAATGAGTATAAATAAGTCATTAAGATTCACAAACATAATGGATAACTAATTGATGTGATTATAATAAGAAATGAGCACACAGAATACATATTTGTATATAAACCTATTCAACCATGTAGGCAATGCTAATACCAGAGTTTAGTTAACACAATGAGTAGCAAACTCACTTATCAATGCCTACAATCAGACACGAGATGACACTAATGAAGGAACTTCTCATGCTGATTCTACAAGCATGAAACATTAGTAGCTTTATAGATGCCTTCTAATGTTAACACATTTATAAAAAATGTCTAATGATTTTGTGCAATGAGGAAATACCCTAATATGGCCTGAGATTATCACCAAATTTCAAAACAGTTGGTATTTTTCTCAAGATTTCCATGCTAACGTTTTCTATCAAGTCCACATTGCATTTGTTGCTCAAAGAGATATATGCTCAAGGTAGCTTGTTAATTTCTCGATCACCCTTTTTTTTTGGTAAGCTAACAAATGAATTTGTACACTTTTTTTCATTTGTTCATCTGTTCACATATCTGCTAGAAATTGTGTGGTGTGCCTATGTGTGTGTATATGTGTGCCACAAGTATCTGCACCCCCAAGGTCTGCCTTCTTTTTTTTTTTTTAAAGATTTTATTTATTTATTTGACAGAGAGAGATATCACAAGTAGGCAGAGAGGCAGGCAGAGAGAGAGGGAAGCTGGCTCCCCGCTGAGCAGAGAGCCCGATGCAGGGCTCGATCCAGGACCCTGAGATCATGACCTGAGCTGAAGGCAGAGGCTTTGATCCACTGAGCCATCCAGGTGCCCCATGGTCTGGCTTCTTAATGGTAAACATAGCTAATATGAAACATGATTATTTATTGAATTACTTTTTTTCTTTCTTGAAGCCCTGAAATAAGATGATCAACTTAATATTTTATATCCAGAATACATTTTGTTCTGTAAGTACAAATAACTATTTTTTAAAAAGCCATTGGTTTGTGTCATATGGTTTCTTGAACTCTAATAAGAGAAAAGACACTTTGTCAAGTGAGTAGCTTCTGTAGTTCCTGAAAGCTTAAAAGACTTATAGGAATCAAAGGATATGTTTACAGTGTCTCACATATGCAAAATGGAATAGCTCATTCTCTTAAGACAAATATTTAAGTTTCTCACCCAAAATATTGAGTACTTGAGCGTTTCCAAATCTCTGCTAAGATACCCTGACTCATTTTCCTGTTCTGGAAGAAGGAAGGATATTGGTTTACTGATACCTGTTCTGTAAAGTTTATTTATTTGAGATTGACTATTGGGGTGGCTAGAATAATAGCATTATAAATCTGGCCCCATTCCTATATATCTGGCACCACCTGAGCCAAGGGCCTAACCATTCCTCCCCCTTTTTTGCCAAAATTTGGCTCACACTAGCTAAAATAATTCCCTGTATCCATTATGGCACTTCTCTTCCTGCTGCCAGAAATAAGACATTCCATCTGCCTGTCTAGACTCTTTTCTGTCATTACTTTTGAAGTGAATTTTAGTTTATCTGTATCACCCTGAAAGATATTTCTCTCTTTCAACCATAATTGGACCTGGATTCTGACAGTCATTACTGTAATTCATTTTTATAAAAAACTTAGAAGCAAGCAAGGATAAAAGATCACCAAGGACAAATTTATAGGGGTGTGTTAAGGTTTATATGACGGTATGAGACTACCAGCTTGAAGACCTAGTACAACCACTTCTTAGCAGAATGGCTGTGAAAATTGCCTAAATATTTTATATTTCAGTTTTCTTATATGTAAAGGACATGGATAATAATACTTGATAGGATTAAATGTGCTTAACACAGTGTCTATGCATAATAAGAGCTCAGTAACTCTTATGGTAATTATGATGTCCAGGGGTAATATTAACAATACTTAACAAATAATATGACAGGCATTTACTTGTTAGGTTTCCAAAGTCACTGCTAAGGGCACCGTCTCATCCTTTTTTTAAATATATGTTGATCCTTCATAATTTGTTACCTGGAAACCGAAATCCCAACTGGATATATATGCTTTAAATTCTTATTTTTCCCTTAAGCAAAATAACAATGCTATAATACTATGTGTGGTGAGATCATTTCTTTGAAAATATTGACGAGAGTGTATTTAATCTTCAACAGAGTGATATGATATTCTCAGAAATCACACACATTTGGTGAGAGAGTACCAGGCTTGCACACATTCAGAGCAAGCATGCATATATAGCCTCTAGCAGTGATAAGAGATGATCTAGGAACAAAAACTCTTGAGTGAAAATGCATTGTTTTATGCTTCAATGCATTTGTGCCCTGGGATAACCAGAAATAATTATTGAAACAAGCCTCTTGTTAATAATAATTATACTTCATTCTATGAAAACAAGAACAAACAGTAATTATCTATAATTTCTCATTTGCAAAACACTCTCATTATGCTAAGACTTCTTGTCTGTTTGATAATATTATGTTATGTGTGTTGAAAAAACGACAGTTGATTTTTTTTAATGTTGTAAACTATATTGGGCAGTGCTTGATGGATATAATGCAGGCTTAAATGATTCCTGTTTTAAAACAGAACAGCTTCTTCGTGCTGTGTAAGTTATCATAGAATAATGTCTTTCAGATTCCTTCAAAGAAGACAGGTTCATTAATCAAAATAAATACACATTGTTCCTATATCAGCAAAAACTGCATTAGGAATAAAGAAATAGAAATAAGCCAGCTGGCGTTACAAGTAGATTCTTAGAAAAACTTAATATATATGAAACTTTATTTATGTATGTAAATGACAAAGTATTTCCATTTTGATAGCTTTTTGCTAATATGTTTTCTTCCATTCCTATTACCTCAATAATTATGTGCTAATTTAAATATAATAATCTTATATTTTCTCATATTTAAGTGCCTTATTGCATTTATCTTAATAGATAATAAGTTCTTTGAGGGAAGGAATAATTTAATTCCCTTTGTTTCACTCCTCTACTGTATTATTCAAGTCAGTGGTTTGCATAGCACTGTCAAGTTTTTGTGACAGGAGTGATTGTTAATCAATCAACTGGCACACTAGGTTGATTGTTTTACCATATTGAGCTCAAGTTTCCTCATCTGTAGAAAGAAAGATGATAATGCCTAATTCTCATAGTTTCTAAGAAGCTTGACCATGTATTCAAAGCATTTAGCACAGTATCTGGCACAAAATTAAGCTCTCACTCAATACCCATTGTGGTTTTATTGTCATAATTATAGAGTCACATTCCTTAATTTTCATTTCTCTGAAAAACTATTATTTTGAGGAATTATATATCTGCCATTTCTTACATCCTTTACTTTTTTCCTCGATCACAGCTCAACCCAATATTGGTAACCAGCCATTATGAGGCATGGCATAATGCATATTCAGTGGAACAACAGAAACTAAACATTAATTGAAACTCAAATTCTTTACATGAATTATGTCAGGTACCAACACCCCTCAACAAATCCATGAATAAGGTTATATGGTTTCCTCAACTTTCAAAGTAGACTTCAAATAAGATTGCATAAATAATAATTGGAAGATTTGGATTTAAACTGGTCTGGCTGACTGCAGAGCCCATGATAACTTCTCCCTGAGAGGAAGGTGGATGACTGGTCTACTCACCGAGTATGGGTTTATCTTCCCCTGTAGCTCATAGAGTGACCTTTAAACAAGTGTCAAGGTCAGCATTTGCCTACTTTCCTCAAAACACCCCATCTATATTTAACACATACTATTCAGATTTCTATCAAATCATTATAAATGTATGTATATATATAAACATATATACACATAAACATGCATATTCATCAAATATTGTGTATCATGCATTATTTATACCATTTATTGCATATATCTTTATTTAGATATGTACCTTTCTCACTTATGTAGTACTCATAATATCTTATCCAATTAATGCTTTTTTAAAAAAAAGCACATAATTTGTGGTGCCAGTATGGTTCAATTGGTTAAGCATCTGACTCTTGATTTTGGCCCAGGTCATGATCTCTGGATTGTGAGATCTAGCCCCACATCGGGCTCCTTGCTAAGTGTAGAGCATGCTTAAGATTCTTTCTCTCTCTCTCTCTCTCTACTTCCCTGCCCCACCACCTTGTGCTCTCTCTCTCTCTCTCTCTCCGCAAAAAAGCACAAAATATATTTTTATTCTCATTTTAATGTTAGAAAAATGAAATGGAAGCACAAGAGGTTAAATAACTTCCCTACCCATTTCCCAGAGTTTCATTGTCAAATGGTTGGTTTTCCCTCAAAAATACACATACACACATGTGCACACACAAATCTCTGATCTCTCAGAATGCTTTCTAATTTTTATAACCAGAAAGCAGTGCTTTGACATTTTCATAAAGATAATTTGTGAGATTAGTCAAAGGGGACAGAGGATGCCCTGCATAAAACATAGGTTAGTATCCTTGGAGAGGGGTGCATGCAATTTAAATTTCCTTCTTTCTCAGGAATTATAGGATGTCACTAATTTTTTACTAATGAGCATAGGCTAACAACTACCTGTTTTGTTATTAATTATACCCCAATGACTGGACTATCACCAGCCTTACTTAAACCAGTCCTTAATCCTTTCCTATGATACAGATTACTAGAATGAATTTATTCCAATATGTAAAATTCACCTTATACGTAATAATAAAATATACTGACAGATCAGCTTTGCTGAAACTGTAATCCAAAGTTTCCATTTAAATAATCGGGCACCTGCATGGCTCATTCCAGTTAAGTATCTGACTTTTGGTTTTGGCTGGGGTCATGATCTCATGGATTGTGAGCCTGAGCCCCACGTGGGGCTTAGTGGGGAGTCTGCTTGAAGATTCTCTTCCTCTGCCTCTACCTGCCCCCATGTACATGTGCACATACACACATGCTTGCTTTCTCTCAAATAAGTAAAAATTTTAAAAAATTTTCCCACTCAATTAAAAAGCTAAAGATCTTATTATAGATTCAAAAGAAGAAATATTTGAAATTGAATTCCTGAGATGAGGTTCAGAATCATATCATCATTTTTTGAGATTAATAATAGAGGATTTTACACCTGCTACTGTCACACTGTTTCATAGTAATTCATAGAGTTAGCATCTGTGGAAAATTAGACTTTGGGGGTTTCTCTTTAGAAGTCAGAGTCTAACTCTTTTAATCCTTTACTCCACAAAGATGTTTTCTAAATTGATAGAAACACCTCCTAACTGATAACACTCCTTGTACCAGTTTTCTTCCCAGATTAAAAAAAGGGAGTACACACACATAGCTGTGATTTCAGTCCTCATGTATCATCTTTTTTTTAACCTGTCTTTTTATCTTTCAATCTGACCATCCATACTTATGTTGATACTTTTCACTTTTAACTGCTGATAATCAGTTTTAATACACAAGGAAAGAAAATGTTCATTTTTAAATTGGTATTTTCATAAACCAAAATTTGTTCATGTTTTTGATAATCTGCTTTTTTTTTATTTATTTATTTGACACAGAGAGAGAGAGAGAGATCACAAGTAGGCAGAGAGGCAGGCAGAGAGAGAGAGAGAAGAGAAAGCAGCCTGCTCAGTAGGGAACCTGATGCTGGGCTCGATCCCAGGATCCTGAGATCATGACCTGAGCCGAAGACAGAGGCTTTAGCCCACTGAGCAACCCAGGCGCCCCGATACTCTGCTTTTTTAATCTAAGCAACTTCTCCATATCAAAAAAAAAAAAATAGCAACAGTAGCCTAGTAGATATTTGGAAATTAAGGACCTTCTTTGATTTGTTATTCTATGAATTCCTGGTAAAGATGGAGACATTTCATGTTTAATCTAAAAAATACAATAGTGGGCTTGTGCATAAGAAAATATTTTTCACAATAGCAGTTATCCTGCAACTAATTTGCTTTTAGAACTTTATGCCTTTAGGCTAACAATCTAAGTTTGTTTAATCTTAATTAAACTTTTCTCTCAAAATAACTTGTTTGACTGACAAATGAAAAATGTTTTCCCTTTAGACTCATACATACATGAATTTAAATGCAGGATGCTTTGAATCCCTAAAGAGAAAAAACACTTAAGTTTTTACTCTGAAGCAGACCGCTTAAGTACTCAATAATATCCACCATCTATATATTTCCTTGAGTCAGATGTGCCTTTTATTTGTTAGTAATATAGACACCAAAGTGGCCTGTTGATGTTAGGAGGGAAAGATATAGGTTACATTGACTAAATCCCACTTTATTTTTAATTTGCATCTCTGATTTTGTTCTTTTAAATATATATGGGATAACTTTACTGTTGTCAAAATGTTGCTAGCTATTAAAGGAGACAGGGAAGGCAATAAGAGTGTAATTATCAGTGGTTAACACCACTGATTGAAAGTTGTACTACTATTCAGTTTCATTGGAACCGAGACTATAGCTTCTAGAATTATATTGTATAAATCTCTCTTACAGACCCACCTTTCAGCATCAGTTTATATGTTTGACTCTCACTGTGACTCTTTTATTATGACATCTTCATGTGCCTTAGATTTAGCTCAGTAGGTTACAAAGTAGATATTAAATAAATGTTACTTGAATGAATAAATGAATTAATTGGCTGCTTTCTAAATTTTGTAGAACTTAATAAAGCTACACATGTTCACTTTTACCTCATGGTTTTGCCATAGTCCCGTCTGTCTAAGCAGCTTCTATCACATCAGACAGAATGATACAAGATAGTTGATGATGCTATTCATGACTTAGATGGTGAATGTTTTATTGCTGCTCCTGAAAAGTCAACTAGAACACACAAATGTATTACTGGATGTAATTCCAACAATACTTCCAAAGAGATTATAGAGAATTTGATAAAAGCTTTTAAAAATTAACTTGGAAATTTAAAAAAGCACTTGAAAGCAGCAAAATATGTATCATTGATGTTGCATTAATTATATAAACCAGTTTCTGAGGGTTGATAACTTGACAATATCAAGTTTGACTCTCCAGGTGTATGTATGCCTCCTAGTTTATTAATTTTGTTTTAATATCCTTCAGTAAAACATTGTGGTTGCCTCCATATAGACCTTAGGTACCTACCAATTTTGTCAAAGGCATTTTATATAATGATTTTGCTATTGTTGATAGTCTTTTATTGTACTTTCTAATATACTATTGCTAATATGTAGTAAAGTAAATTATTTGGGTATATTTTTTGGTAACCAGATATCTGACTAAACTTTTTTCCAGTTATGTTTTGGATACTTTAGATATATAATAATGTAGAAAGTACGGATTTTGTTTCCTTCCTTCAAAAAGCGAGGTCTTCTCTCTCTGATTCTACCTTATATACAACATGGGCTAAAAACTTTGAAATATTTTAAATAATAAACGTGAAAGGGAAGATTCTTCTATATTCCTTGACATTGATGAAATTGCTCTTAGTGTTTCAGCATGAGGTGTGATATTGGATATTATAATGACTCTGGTTGGATAATCCCTATTATAATTAGGGTATATTCAAACTAAGAACTTTTTTAAAAAATAAGATATTTTATTAAAGGCTTTTAAAATCAGCCCAAATGGTCAGGCAAATTTTTCTTTAAAATATACTGTGATCAATTATATTATATGCCTTGAAAATTAAATATTTTTACATTTTAGTATAAACTCTTCTTGAATATGATGAATTCTTCTTTTAATACTTTTGGTTACTTCAGTATGGTAGACTTTTTATTTATCTTTTTTGTTTTCACATTTATAATCATTATTTGTCTTAAGTCTTCTGTTTTTATGCTCTCTCAGATTTTGTTATCCATATTATGTGCAGTATATAAAACACATCAGGACTTTCTCTCTCTTTTTTTTATGCTACAGAGGGTTTCTATATAAAAAACACATTACTGGGTTTTGAAAGCTTGAAAGAACTGGGCTATAAAACTGCATAGACCTGAGGCTATTTTGGGAGGTAATTCTTTCACTACTTTTTTCAATTTCTTCTCCATTTGTTGGTCTATTCCATTTTCTACTTCCTGAATATGTTTTAGTTATTTATGTGTTAGGGATTTTCACATTTGTCAGCTCCTCATTTTCCCTAGTCATTCTCAGAATTAAAAAATTAATTTTGTATTCTGGTGGTGTCTTTTCTTCTTTCTCTTCTTTCTCCTTCTGTTCTCTCTCCTCATTATCATAGAACAATGATATTAAAATTATGGATTCTTCATCAACACCATTGTCAGCAAGAACTAACTTTGGGATCTCTGCATACTACTATGCACTTTAAAGAAATGCTTCAAATCCACATATCACAAGTATATAGGCCCATCGCATATGCATGATAAGATGTCAGCTCAAATGTTATTAATTTAGTCAAAACTTAGATGAGTTTTTTGCATATCTGTAAACATCTGCTCATTTCAAAACAGTGTTAATTGATTGAATGTTTATCATTATATGTAGATTTTTTCACATAACAGGAAAAGTTATTGAAGTATACCATGTTGATGATTAAGAATTCAAAATACACTTGGAAATTATTATATAGCAACTGAAATGATTGAAATAATTATTACTTAAGGGAAATGAAGACCGTTCTTTTAAGACAGTTAACAAATCCCTTGTGATAAAATTTCTCTTTGGTGGTTAAATAAAAAATCTAAAGTTGTTAAAGGATTATATGAAAAGATTAATATTTTTTTCCTTTGAAAATTTTTTCCTCTCTTTCCATATGTGAGGCCCTGTTCTAGGTGCTGAGATTAAATTGAGCATGATATAAAACAAAGTCCTGCTTTTCAAAGAGTGAAGGTAGAGGGAAAGAGACAAAAAAATACATAAGATGAATGTCAAGCAAAGTAGTATAAGAGACAAAGTGATGTACCCCATCCCAGAAGGATCCTGTTTATGATAGGGTACTCAAATTTGCCTTTCCAATGAAAAGACATTTGACAAGAGACCTGGAAGAAGAGAAGGAAGAAATCATATACATATTTGGAGGAGGCATTTTTTTAGGCAGAAGAAGCAAGGCGTCCATTTGGGAGAAGGTCTGGTGTGAAAAAGAACAGTAAGAAGAGAGGTCAGTGTGCTTGCTGTAGTGAGAGAAATGGAGAGTCAGGAAGCCCCATGGAGTAGTTTTCTTTTCTTTTTTTTTTTTTTTAAGATTTTATTTATTTATTTGACAGACAGAGATCACAAGTAGAGAGGCAGGCAGAGAGAGAGAGAGAGAGAGAGAGAGGGAGAAGCAGGCTCCCCGCTGAGCAGAGAGCTCCATGGAGTAGTTTTAATGCCATCCCAGCATTCAAATGTATAATCATGTGCATGCATAAATAGGAACCATCTGTCTTTAGCTATTTCCCATGTTTCCCAAGGGAATATTTCCTTTTTTCTCTAGAGGTAATCATGGGGGTTGGAGAGTGGAAATGTATGACAGACTTTTTTGAATTAGGTGGACTCAGAAAGTTTTTTCTGTTCTAAATCTTATGATGAGATGAGCCTGTGGGACACAATACTTCACATCCTACTAGTAAGTTTTGCCTTTTAACTCTTAGGCGGTTTTACAGGCAGAAAAGAAATTTTGCAATGTGGCAAATTGGTGTAAAGAAAAGGACATTAGTTTCAGGTTCTGGAGAATTTGACTCTAGTCCAAATTGTGCTCCACATAAGCTGTTTGACATTGGGTGTGACTCTTATTTACTTTTTGAGGCTTTTACTTCCAAACAAGAAATTTTGAAGTAAGTAAACAGTAGCCTTTTTGTGACACCAACACTTCATTATGCAATACCCACCTTTACCTATGTCCATTTCTCATTCCATTTTCCTTACAGAAATTGTGTCGTCAACTTGTTCTTCCTATAAACTTGAGAAAAGGCTGGCTTCTGAAACAGATCTTATTTAAACAATATCTAGCAAATGATTCAACTTATTTTCATAATAGTTCAAGAATTATAAAACATTAAAACATAAATGTTATAAAACATAAAACATAAAACATCGAGAATTAGGGACGCCTGGGTGGCTCAGTCGGTTGAGCGGCTGCCTTCGGCTCAGGTCATGATCCCAGCGTCCTGGGATCGAGTCCCACATCGGGCTCCTTGCTCGGCAGGGAGCCTGCTTCTCCCTCTGCCTCTGCCTGCCACTCTGCCTGCCTGTGCTTGCTCACTCTCTCTCCCGCTCTCTCTGACAAATAAATAAATAAAATCTTAAAAAAAACCAAAACATCAAGAATTATATCATCTCATTTCTGTATCAAAATAACTGTATCACAGTAGGGCAGACGTTATCATTACTTTCTGATAGAGGGTCAATTTAAAATATTAGTGCTAATGGTTTACTCAACATCACATAGCTGTGCCTCTTAAGTAAGGAATAAAACCTGGTTTTCATATAAGCTATTTTATAAATGCCCTACTCTGTTTGAAGTAGAATAAAAGTACTACCCAACCTTAAATAGTCTCCCCCACGCATTTGATCAAGGATATGAATGGGGAATTAATTACTCATTAATTTTTTATCTAATTGGTAAATGTATGGTAGGATAAGGTCAGAGAAGGGTATTCCTCAGATTCCCTTATCTTATTAAATAATGGTTACCTCAACTGATCAGTCCTACTGAGTTAGATTTCTTCTACTTGTAAATTTGCTTTTTCTACTAGAGCATTTTTTGCTCTAGGTTTTGTGCCCTCCAATTTAATATTTTGGTCAGAATAAACAGCAGTTTTTCTGCTTCCCAAAGCTCAGCATTCTTATAGTTTCCTATCTTAAGCAGGTTCCTTATTCTCCAGCAGTGTGGTTGTTAGAGCACTGTCGTTGTCTGATAAAACAAAATCATTCAACAGCAGATGAAGCTGTAATTACAATCAGAGGTCATACTTGTGGGAGATGAAATAAAAATTAAAAGAACTAACTTTGTGACATTTTGATTATCTGGAAATTCTCCCAGTCTGACAGATAACTGTATGGACACATGGCTACATTTAAACGTAAAGACAAGAGGCTCCTTATAAATCAAACAAAATTGTTCTGGACTGGATTTTACATTATTTGCCAATTCTCCAGTTTTTGTGGAAGCCTAGGTTTTGATTAGAGATTTAGTTATGAATAATGGACACTTTCCCTTCAAATTACGGTTTCATAAAATGAAAAACTAATGTGTTTTACAATTGAAGAAAAGAGAGAAATAGTCCTTTCTAAAGAGTAAAGGGAATGGCACACGTTTCCTGGTTAAAAATTTACATCTTCTTATTTATTTAAAAACATGTACACCTAATAACAAAGTCCTTCTTTTGCTATGCAGGTGGTTCTTCAATTAAGACACCATTGTGTTCAGCAATAAATCAACATTCATCAAATCATTCACTTTGTTCACGTCCTCCAATTCACACAGCAGGGTCTTCCTGCATTTTTCAAACAGAAATGATATAGCCACCAGTTCACTAACTCCAAGAGACACCAACAGTATCCACACTTTTTAATTACACAGGAAAGTCTAATGCAACTTCTCTCCCCACCTTTATCTTCCTCAACTCAGCTTGAATGAGTAACTGATAGCATTATTTGAGTAGAAAAGGACCCGTAAATCTAAGAACTTCACCTTCATGGCTGCTCTATGAGAGAACAAGGCAGTCATACTAACCTCCAACTAGTTCAGTCTCTTGTTCAGTATGTGAATTGTTTCTTGCTCATGATAGAAAAGAAGAATCAAGTGATGGCAAACCTGGGTGGTTCAACCGGTTAAGTGTCTGGCTTTGGCTTGGGTCATGATCTTGGGGTCCTGGGATTGAGGCCTGTGTTGGATTCCCTGCTTGCGGGGAGCCTGCTTCTCCCTCTCCTTGCTGCTCATGCTCTCTCTCTCTCTCTCTTGCTACCTCTCTCTCTCTCTCAAATAAATAAATAAAATCATTTTTAAAAAATCAAGCAATAATTGGGGAGACAAATTAAAGTGTATAACAGCATTTTATAATTATAAAGTGAACCTAAAATTATAGTCCATCGGATTCTTCTTTAAAGCTTTTTGTAACAAAATATACAACCACAGTAATTGTTTTCTACCAGACTCAGAAAAGAAAGTAATAATTATGGGGGACAAAAATTGTTTTTTTTCTTTATACTTTAAATGACATGATTTATTAATTATTTTGTCATTGTTGAAGTATAGTTGACACATGATGTTACATTACTTTCAGGTGTACATAGTGATTCACCAGCTCTCTATGTTGTGCTGTGTTCACCATAAGTATAGCTCCCATCTGTCACCACAAAACGCTATTACAATACCATTGACCATATTCCATATGCTGTGCCTTTTATCCCTGTTACTTATTCATTATGTCCTGGAAGCCTGTGCCTTCCACTCCCTTTCACCCTTTTTCACCTATTTCCACACTCTCCTCCCCACTGGCAGTCACTAGTTTGTTCTCTGTATTTATGGATCTCTTTCTGCATTTTTGTTGGTTCATATGTTTTGTTTTTGTAGATTCCACATATAAGTAAAATCATATGATATTTGTCTTTGTCTGACTTTCTCTGTCTGACTTACTTCACTTAGGAAAATACCTTCTAGGTCCATCCATGTTGTTGCAAATGACAAGATCTCATTCTTTTTTTTTTTTTTTTTTTTTGCGGCTGTATAGTCCATTGTATTAATATACTATATCTTCTTTATTCATTCATCTATCAGTGGAAACTTAGGTAGCTTCCATATCTTGGCTATTGTAAATAATGTTGCATTAACATAGGGGTCCATATATCTTTTTGAATTAGTATTTTTGTTTTCTTTGGGAAATACCCTGTGGTATTACTAGAATTACTGGATTGTATGGATAAATAACATTATTAAAATGAGTATCTGGTGAGGAATTAGATTTCAGTTTCAACTCAGTCACTTATTTGGCCCTGGGGGCAAAAACCTAATCTTTCATGGCCTCATTCTCCTTATTTTTAAAATGAGGGAAATATCCCACTGCATGATTCCCACAGAAAATCATGGGGAAGAAACCAAATCTGTGACTGAACTTGATGAGAGAGACAGAGAGAATTTATTGCAATTATCTGTGAAGAAATGAATAGCTCTGGCAAAAGCATGATTGTGGGCCACATGAAACTCAGAAATACAATAATAGTAAGTATCATCTATTCAGTGCTTACTTCATGCTGGACAGTATGGTAAGTGCCTTCCATACATTTTCACGATTACTCTAGCATGGAGATAAATTAAGGCTAAGGGAGGTTAAATAGCTTAATGAATATTAATATGCGTCAAAACCAAGTTTATTTCTCTCCAGAATCCTTTAAATCACCACTATTAACCTCTTTAATATGTTTGTCTGTTATGTTCTTCCAGCTCTTCAGGGTGATCAGTGTTTCATAAGAGTTGTGTTTAAGTGATGGGATGGGACCCTCATTTATCTCTGTAAATCACCTACCAGAAAATCAGAGTTAGTGAAGTTCTGTATATGTCTGACAAGACACACTGGAAATAAGATGACTAAAATTAAAATGAGTAGTTGTTTAAATCAAACCAACTTATATCCCATCTTTAAATGAGCAGGATTGGGAGGAGGTAGATTTTAAGTATTTGATCAAAGCCATTGCTACTTGTAACCCTTGAAGAAATGTTTACAGGAGGAAAAGATTTTTAGAGTAGAGGCAGAAGTAAGTAGTATTTCATCTTTTGGAGGAGAATAATCTTTACTAGGCCATATTACACAGTTATCTAAGTTAATTTTTACTCATTGATCTAAAAATGTCACTTACTGGATGTAATCTCAAAGTCTTGCAGATTTGTTTTTCATGTAGAAAAGTCAGTACCCTATGCTGGATTTAAGGTCCAGGCAACTTTTTAAAAAACAAAATTAGTGAGTGAGGAATTTGTCTTCTCTTCTTTCATTAAGGAAAACAAAGAAGACTTTGAGAGTTGTAATGTTTTAGAGTTTCCTAATTGACTTGATGGATTGTGCCTAATTGATTTAAGGTCTGTACTTGTACTTGGACTACAAAGGTTGCACCAGACAACATGGAGGGAGCTAGATGAATACCAAAGAACTTTGTCTGCAGAGCTAAGTATTTGAATGCAAAGCCACAGGAGGGGATACTTTTAAAGAAAAAATTAGAATTAACTTTTCTAGGGATGTCTTTTATAATGAATCATTATTTTTGGAAATGTTTTGTTTTATAGTTAAACAATTGCTCAGTGAATTTTACAGCTTAATTAAGACTCTAGGAAAAGTAAATGAACTCGAACTCCAAATTAATTTTTCATTATGAGGATTTTTGTTCTTGGCCCCTTTTTTCTCCCTACTACTCTTTATATACCCTCTTTTTTTGTTTTAAGATTTTATTTATTTTTTGACAGACAGAGATCAGAAGCAGGCAGAGAGGCAGGCAGAGAGAGAGGGAGGAAGCAGGCTCCCTGCTGAGCAGAGAGCCCGATGCAGGGCTCCATCCCAGGACCCTGAGATCATGACCTGAGCTGAAGGCAGAGGCTTAACCCATTGAGCCACCCAGGGCCCCCCCTTTATGTACCCTCTTAATGAAGTATTCCACCATGCTATTTTTTACTCTTCTCTTATGACAAAGAGTCAGACATTCACAGCTTTTAAGTAGACTTATTTCTCTGTATATTCACTTAGTGCCAACAATTCAAAATGGGAAACACTGAACTTTGCTTCGCACACTTCCTTTATCTCCTTTGTGGTAATAGCAGTACTGTTCTTTTAGATGTTGAAGTAATGCTGTCAACCAATCAAAGTTCCACTAAAGCCTCATATCTAATCAGTTTCTTTCTTCATCTCCAACCCAAATTGAGAACATCATGACCTTTTGTTACAAACTCTGCTGAGATTAATTCCCTTAGAAGAGCACTGAATATCTTTCCAAGTTGGAACTCTGATCGGATCACTGCTATGTTAAAACAAAACAAAAGAAACAAACAAAAAAAAACACAACTCATTCCTAGCAATTCCATCTATTTTCTGCTAAGTAGTGGTCAAAAGTATTGATATTCAATGCAGTCTCATCTTTTTTTTTTTAATCCGGTTTTCTTTCTCACTCTTCCCTCACTACATACTCATTCACTAAGTACAAAAAAGGTGTGTGCTAGAAGTCCAAGTTTATGAGTGATAATGTTGATAGCAAAAGCTGTAGGGTGGTGGTAGTATAGACGGGCATCAACAGGGTTCTGGACCCCCATTCTGGAATCAGCACAGCTTCATATTTATCCAACTTACAAATTGAACTACCCTCAACATTTTCGTTTGGAGAATCATTTTAAAGATTAATGTCCTTTAGAAACATGCATATCTGGCATTTTCAAACCTGATACCCATTGCTTTGTTACTCCGTAAGTGTTTGTGTGGTGTGATTCTGCCTTGAAATGCCTTCTACTCTGATAGCTACTCATAAAAAGGATGGACAGCATCCATCTAGTCCATTTTTTTTTCAAGAAGCTTTCTTGTCCTTTTTTTTAGTGAACTGTGACTACTTTCCTCTCTGAACTTTCAAAGCACTTTCGATATGTCCCATTCTGTCTTGTATTACAAATTCCTGGTGTGTGTCTCTTTTCTTTTGGGGAGGAGCTAAAAGCCATGTGGGGACAAAGATAAGGTCTTAATTTGTTTTATAGTTTCCCAGTAAGTTTAGCATAGACCTTTGAACCTGGTGCATACTTAAATTTATTGGTTGACCATGTAACAGAAAGAGTGTTGAAATACTATTTTTCAAAGGAGTCACAGAAACTTATTCCCAAAGAATGTTTCAGCATAAGACACAACCCTTAAGTAATTTATGAGTAATTATACTTTGAGAATCAAGAGAGTTTCTACAGTGTGTTTATATTTCTAAAAGTACCATTTCATTTACAAAGAAAAAAAAATTATAAAATTAGGTATGTGCAGGGGCGCCTGGGTGGCTCAGTGGGTTAAAGCCTCTGCCTTCGGCTTAGGTCATGATCCCAGGGTCCTGGGATTGAGCCCCGCATCGGGCTCTCTGCTCAGCAGGGAGACTGCTTCCTCCTCCCTCTCTCTGCCTACTTGTGATCTCTGTCTGTCAAATAAATAAATAAAATCTTTTAAAAAAATTAGGTATGTGCATTATTTTATTTACTTATTTATAATTATTTTTACAATTTTCTCAAAATTAAAAAAAAAGAATATAAAACTTAACATCAGAGGCAATAAGCGACTTTTAAAAAAGCGTTTATTTTTCCTGAGTCAGGAGCTTATTCCCCATAAAATAGAAAACTAGACTATATTTATTATACAGATCCACATTTTCTTTTAGTCATCCATTTCATTTCCTAAGCTAGAGTAATGTGATTATTTTTCCTCTGTTCTGCTGGCTCAAGCAGCATATGCCTTCCACCTTGAATAGATCAGCATATCCTCCAAATGTTCCATGGAACTGTTCCTTTCTTTTGACATTTTTGTAGAATTCTTGTTACTTTATGTTCTAATATATCCATGCTGGCCAAAACTGCAATTACAATTAATCAATGTTTATATCGACAGAAAGAGAGCAATAATGAGAAACTGCTGATCAGTAATAAACATGTTTGGGCCACATTTTGTAAATAGCTTGCAATAAGGGAGGGCTGGGTCTTATGGACTAATAAATGACTTACAATCTATTTTCAAGCCTTAACCAGGCAAGAGTATCTCAAAACAAACAGTGGACTGGCCATATTTCTAGTGATAAAACCGAAACTTTTAAAGTATTATTGAGAGTTTCAGTGGAATAGGGATACAAGTTGGGTACAGGAAATAGACATAAGGATAAGTCAAGGTTATGCAACATTGAGACAATGATATGTTTAATCAGATTTATAGTTTCAAAATTTGTCTCTAAATCTGGTCTAACTTTAACTTTCTTTCTAGCAGTTATGCCTCATTTATTTTCAAGAAAATTGTTCTTTTTTATTTTTAACTGGTTAATTTCTACTTACTCCTCTTGTTTGTTCTTAAAAACACACAAGTTTTAAATCTTTGGTTTGCTTAATGCAATCTTTTTTTGTTTTTCCCATGTATCAAATTGAATGTAAGCCTTAAATTCCACCATTATGTGTCTCAGTTTATTTACTGCATTTGCTAATTACACTGTGCATTTAGTCTATTATAATAATCTTGCCCAATTCTCTAAGCCCTCTGTGGGTATTTTAATATATTCTTTTAAAGATGTTTATTTATTTATTTGACAGACAGAGATCACGAGTAGGCAGAGAGACAGGCAGAGAGAAAGGAAGGGAAGGAGGATCCTGGCTAAGCAGAGAGCCTGATAAGGGGCTTGATCCCAGGCCCCTGGGATCATGACCTGAGCCAAATGCAGAGGCTTTAACCCACTGAGCCACCCACCCGCCCTGGTATTTTAATATTCTTAGCAAGACAAGAAGGTACTTGAGGACAAAAACTAGGTCTTCAACTTCATTTGCATTCGTATAGCTCTTAGAAATACAATACAATACAATACAAGCACGAAGTAATACTCAAAATTACTTAATGAATGACAGGCTTATAGATAGGATTATAAACTCAGGGCTTACAGGGACTAAATAGGTAATATATTTTTTTCCACAGAAGCTATTGTCAAAATTCTGTTAAAATTTCTGAATTTTGAACTTACATAATTATTTCTATGTCAACCCACCCTGAAGAGCAAATAAGTAAATAGCTAATTTGTAGATTGTATCTTTCTGTCCCCTACCACTTAAGAATCTCAGCTTTATGGAAAATTAATCTTAATATATTGGTAATATGAGTGAGTTTAAGTTCTAGAAGTTTGTATGTCTACATAGTTGATAGTTCAGTGGATAAATGTAGCAGTTTCTTAGATGAAATCAGGTCAGAATATGTACTTCCAACTTTCATACTTAGAAGTAAAAATTTTATGAGTTAAAATCATCATTTGATGGGGGCATCCAGGTGGCTCAGTTGGTAGAGCATGCAACCCTTGATCTTAAGGCTGTGAGTTTGAGCCCCATGTGTGGTGTTGAATTTACTTAAAGTAAAAAAACAAAAACAAAAACAAAAACCTATATATGTAATATGATCAGAATTTTTGATAAGATTTATTACTGAGTATTTCTTCAACTAGAAGTCTATTCTGAATTAAAATATGTATACCATATTGCTTTCGAAAACAAAATACAGAACCAAACAAAAAGGAACTCTTTCTTAATATAAATTTAGGGAAATTGTTTTGCATTAAATTCTCCAGGAAACGTGGGGATTACAAAGATATTCTTGCAATGTTTCTCAGCTATCCCATTTCCAGGCTTTTGACACTGTTCCAGCCACATCTGAGTGGAGGGAT
The DNA here is from genome assembly GCA_004024625.1 of Mellivora capensis. Taxonomy (NCBI): domain Eukaryota; kingdom Metazoa; phylum Chordata; class Mammalia; order Carnivora; family Mustelidae; genus Mellivora; species Mellivora capensis. Next base: position 33,692 of record PISX010015629.1, read on the forward strand.
TGATGTAGAATGTGAGGAGACCTTAAAACAATCTGTATGCGCTTGTAAAAATATGGTGAGAGTGAGAGAAAGATGACTCTGACTCCCTGTTTCCCCACCAACTGATTAAACAGATGAAAACAAAAACAAAGCAACAAAAAACTATCACACAACAGAATAGAAAAAAAAAAAAAAAACGAATAATAAAGCTGTTAAGCTATTTAAACTAATGTGAACTGCTGGAGCTGTTTAAGAGTACAAACTTCCTTTAAGAATCTTCAGACACTTTCTTCTTGGGTATTATTTGTTTAGAAAATATGTTTTTAAAAATGATAGTTAAAAGCAGTCTAAATGCATAAGTTTATACTGTATCCAAAGGAATCCATTTGAAAGAATTAGGTGGCAAAAAGCGTATCTTTCTCTTAATAAATGATACCTTTACTATGATATATGCTGTCTGGTGATGCACTATATTTACTTTAAATGAAATTCTTTGATGCAATATTGCTTTGATTTATTGGGTGGTTTTTTGATTTAGTAGGAGGCAGTTTTAAATCAGATGGTGAGGCTGATTTACTAGAGAAGGTATTTGATTTGATAGATGATGTATCTTCTTCAGTATTCAATAAGTAATGATTCAATAGTGGATGTCTGATTTGGTAAGTGAACTATTAGATTTGATTTTGATCTATTTTCTCAGTAAGAGATACATTTATTTTAATAGTTGATGTATCTATTTTAATGTAAAATGTGTCAAATTTATGACTTCATGTTTTTTTTTCTTCACTTGTGATTTATGAACTTTACTAGTAATATATATGTTTCAATTAAAGGTAATATGGAACACTCATTACCTTCTACCACAGTTAAAGTGCTCCAAACCTATATGAAAGTTTTTCCTTTTTTCTGATAAAATGTTTGCAGTTATTAAGATGAAAATAAAAATTTCAGCTCAAGGAAATATAAGCATATCTTGGCAGAAAGAGAGAGAGAGAGAGAGAGAGAGAGAGTGTGTGTGTGTGTGTGTGTGTGTGTGTGTCTTTGAAATCAAAGTTAAATTATATTACAAATTTAAGTTAGTAAATGCCAAATCTTCCCTTTTCCCTTTTGCTCTACAGAAGTGGCTAATCAGTTATTCTTCTGTTTCCATCTTCTCTAATAAAGAGTTTTCTGATATTTCCTTTTTATTTAGAAATACTGATTAGCCTAGCTACAACTTTTGTTTGGATTTACTTTCAGTTTTCCTTACCATCATGGCTTACTTGTCCAAACTTTACAGGTTGATAGATGAATTACTATAAACTTCAGATAATAATTCTACTTGACATAGTTTTGAACCAACATTTGTAGTATCCACTTAGAATATACTCAGGGAATCTATGGTTAGAAAAGCTATACGCCATTACCACATAAATTGGAATACAAAATATGACTAAGATTTGAGAGAAGCAGAATGTCAGACATTGCCATCTTAGAGGAGGTTTCTTAAGTTGCTCCTTGTAAATTTGCTCCTTAAAGTAAGAGTCTATCTGAAATTGGTAACATTGAGGGAATCAGTCTTTTCCTTTTTTATTTTTTTAATGAGAACCCACAAAATTATTTTAGGGAAACTCCAGGGGCTGCATTCTCCCTCTGGGCAATATCACCCCCAAGGGGTTGAAAACTGGTTCTTGGTAGTGGTGGTGGGTGGAGTCTTGTTCTTTCTTGCTCTGTTTATGTATAAAGCATGCTGTATATATAACACATAAACAGATAAACAGTTTATCTGTGATGTTAACATTTCATTTGGAGGAAAGACAACTAGATTTTGTTAACAAATTCTCCGTTGAGGGGCAATGATGAAGAAAAGGTTGAGGGGATTAATAAATACATTTTGTTTTAAATATTTCATGACTCACTATATGTTCAAATACTGGATTATATCACATAACCTGGGTGAGACATGAGACTACCAAGTAGACTTGTTGCTAATGATATAAAAAATCTCTTACAGCCTCCGTACTGTTTATGGAATTTCTTTGCCAATGGAACGTGACCTGAAACCTAATAGGAATTTACAGGGAAGTCAAGTGCTTCTTTTCAGTTACTTAGGCATCCCAAGCCTACAGCAAGAGGAAGAAGCTATAGAAGGCTCCTTAGGAATGGCAAGGGGGAGACATCATCCACATTGTAATATGTGTTTTGGGTTTTAATGATGCATCTACGTGAAACCTATTCAGCCCAGTGCTTAGAGAAAATAGTTTTATCTCTTAAAAAGCAATCTATATTTTCTTCTCAAAATAAGAAACTTCCCAAGAAATATTAATATAATTAATATAAATTAATATAATACATTTTGGTCCCAGGGGAAACAAGTTATCTTTTTAGAAAATACTTTTAGTAGCACTTAAGCCACTTCTCTCCCCCATAATTCATTGTGTGGACCATTCCCCAAATAGCTCTTAATAAGCATTCCATTCACATCTTTCCCCCCACCTTCCAAAAACCTCCTAGATCTACCCTTTTGTTCACCATTTAGTTATAAACTCATATTAGTATATTTGTTGTGTGCTGTCATTTGGCTGCTTCCATTCTGATCTTCTACCCATTATGCTAATCTCACAGGCATAGTGAAAGGCCCAAGTGATATAGAACAAAATGAGAATCTGCCCCAGGAAGCTAGAGTAGAAAAGGTGGTTGACATTTACACTTCCAAAATTTTATCAGTGTTATATGAATATACCTCATGAAATATAGAAAAAGCAATCAACATGCACTGCTATTCTACACAATCTTCAACATGCCCTAGGTGTCTCCTCATCCTTGCCTCAAAGCCTCTGTTTAGGCTATGACGAAGTCCTCAGAGAAGCCATCCATCAAACTTATCCCTGTCCAAATCATGCCTCTCTTTAAAAGATCTCCTCAAGTCCTGTCTCTACCAGCAAACCTTCAGTGACTTGCTTTTTAATTTCTTGCTTTGTGGAACTACTTCTGCACCTATATAGACTCTAATACAATTAGATTTTCAAACAGACTACTAGATTTTTTTTATGTGTATTTTTTCCCCTCATCTTATATAGATTGGATATTTCTCAGGAAAACTTCGTGTTCTAAAGATATAAGTAATTTCACAAATGAGGATGAAAGATGAGAAAAATATATATCTTAGGAGATCCTTAGGCATAATGCATGACAGCTAAATGTCTCACTGCTATTCTTGCTGTATTCTTAACCATTCCCAGAAATAAAAGGGAGAGATAATGAAAGAAAACTGTGAGAAAAAATATGTTTAAGAAAGGTATGTTTGAAAAGCAAGAGGTAAGATCATTTAAACAAGAAAAGCTGAAACTCAGACTAAGTTACATACAGTCGTTCTATGGTTTTGACATCCTTCCTGCCCTTACTTTTTAATAGCATGACAATTTATCCAGTTTCAGTAGTAATATTAAAATGTTGTACCCCTGAACTGCAGCCACAGATGTAGTCTAGAAGGAGAAGGAATTTTGAATTGTCAGATAGTACATGGATCATTAACCATTTTCAGGAAGAAAGGGTCCAGAAATGGATTTTGATATAAGTAAAGTCCAGAACATGATTCATGAGCTTGTTCTAAAGACTCTCTCTGGGTTATTCAAAGTACGCAGATGGAATAGGTTTTACCAGTTCATTTTTTAAGCAAAGTCACATTTCTTGAAGGGCAGGAACAGTAAAGGGGTACAGAGAGTAAAAAGCCACTTTTGTGTAACAGTAAATTATTAAAACATGTGACATTTCAAAATTTAAAATAATTTTAAAGAAGACGGTTATGAGCTGAATTGTGCTCTTTTTAAATTCATATATTGAAGCCCTAACACTTAGTACCTCAAAATGTGACTGTATTGGAGATAGGGCCTTTAAAGAGATAGTTACATTAAAATGAGAGTCGGGAGAGAGTGGGTCCTAATTTGATATGAGTGGTGTTGTTCTGAGGAGGGGATTAGGTCATACAGAGAGACACCAGGGGCTCCTGTACTCAGAGGCAGGACTGCAAAGAGGAAACAAGAGGGCGACCATTTGCAAACAAAGGAGAAAGTCCTCAGAAGAAACCAACCCTGTGGGCACCTATGTCTGTTGTTTAAGCCACCCAGTCTGCGGGGTTTTTGTTTGTTTGTTTGTTTGTTTTTTGTTTGTTTGTTTGTTTGTTTTAATGACATCCCTAGCAGACTAATACAATACTCTAGAAAAAAATTCTACTGAAAGCCTATTCTAAATACTAAATCTTCATTTTCTAAGTATAATTATGCTAATATCAAATTATTTTATCTTTAAGGGATGCAATGGTCTGAATGTTTGTGTTCCCTTAAAATTCATATTTTGGAATTCTAACCCCCCAGGTGATGGTATGAGGAGGCAAGGCCTTGGGAGGTGATTATGTCATGAGGGTGGAGCCCTCATAATGTGATTAGTGCCCTTTTAAAAGAAGCCCCAGAGAAATCCCTTTCCTTTGTCCTGTGAGGACTTAGCAAAAAGATGGCTGTCTGTGAACATGGAATGGTGCCTCACCAGATACAGAATCTCCTGGCATCTTGGACTTCCCAGAATGATGAGAAATTAATTTCTGCAGCTTCTAAGCCACCCAGAATGTGGTACTTTATTACGGGAGCCCAAATTGACTAAGACAGGTGGTAAAACAAATTTATTTCTTTATAACCAGTTAAAAAGTGAGTTCTATATCTGTATTCAGTTTTTCAAATATTTACCTTGAAATCAATTTAAAATGTATGTTAGATTATTTCCTACACATGTCTACATCCTTATTGTAGTAGAAATTATTAAAGTGCAATGAAGCAGTGAAGTTAGAAAATAGTATGTGTATGTAGATACAAAATTTTAACTTTGCTTAACAAAAATATATATAGTTACTTTTATATGAAAGTGGAGCCCTGGACTAGGAATAGAAGAAATAGACTCACCATTATACTTAGAAAATTTGCTTGTCTTCCTCAGCCTGTTCCTTCATCAGTGAATCAAGCAACTGTATAAACTTAGCTCTATTATTCTAAAATAGAGTATGCAAAAAAGTACATTTCTTCATTTATCATTACAGAACTTAAGATGTTTTGAAGACATGACTTACAATTAATATAATTATAAAATAATAATAGGTAGTATTTATTATTCACTTTGTGTGTACCATGAATAACCATAACCAAGTAGGTGATATTATTATTCCCATTTATATATGAGATAATTGAGGCAAAGAGAAATTAGATAACTTGCCCAAGATGTCAGTTTGTAAGCTATAATTAGATCATAAACAATGAGGCTCCAAAGTCCAAACTATTAGCTTTATGCTTTATTGAATAAGATTAAAAACAATCTTAGCTATTATTTTTAGAAATCAATTGAAATGATTCATTTGCACACAGGCTAGATACACTATGGGTCAAAATTACCCCTTAAAACCTTAGAAATAGCACATTGTGAGGGGTGCCTGGGTGGCTCAGTGGTTAAAGCCTCCGCCTTTGGCTCAGGTCATGATCCACATTGGGCTCTCTGCTCAGCGGGGAGCCCGCTTCCCCCTCTCTCTCTGCCTGCCTCTCCCTTTGTGATCTCTGTCTGTCAAATAAATAAATAAAATCTTAAAAAAGAAAGAAAGAAAGAAAGAAATAGCACATTGTGAAAGCAGGATCTGGTCAGCCTGCAGGACTGAAATAAGCACCTGATAGAGATCCCCTCTGTAAATTATGCATATGAGAAATAGTATGTTTAGTATTCTTTTGTTTTTCATGTAGTCTTCTCTTTCTTATCTAATTCAAGTGATTCTTCTTATAGTAATTAGTTTAAAAGTAGACTTTCCCATCCCTTCTTCAGCTCATTTATATTAGGCTCCACCTTCCAAATTGTTTATACTTTATGCTAATTGCACTGGTTTCTCTCTTTGTTACCTCAAAATTTGAAACTGTTTGCTCTTTTCTTAAGGTTCATAGCCAATCTTGCTATGTTTGTGAGATTCCAATCATGTAGCAATTTTTCCCTCCCTGTTTCTGTTTCCTCAGTCAATCCATATTATCTATGACTTCCTTCCTTTTATAACATTTGCAGTTTGGTTTAAATGTTGATAATCCTCTCCCCCAGCTTCATTTCAAGGATCTTGTTTCCTGTCACTCACATTTCATGTTATGAAATTTCATGTTATGAAATTCCTGCCTATTGGATTTTGAACTGTGAATTCTACACTTACGTTGCTTAAAGAATATCAAATAAATATCTACTAAATGCATTATTCTATATTCTGAAAGTATGATTTGGATATAAACTTTTCTAGACTAGCATAAGTACTTAGTTGTTTATTCCTTTATTAGCACATGATTTTTTTCATATTTCATACTTTTTCATCTCTTAAAAAAGGGCATGCTGTTAACCTAAATGTGCCGAATTTTTGGGACTGGTTATTGTGTCATTAATGTGCATTTTTTTGATCAGTTTTTTCAGTTTTGTTTTTTTAGAGAGAGAGCACACACACACTTGCAGGGGGTGGGGGGAGAGTGAAAGGAGGAGAGGGAAACTTAAGCAGGCTCCATGCCCAGTAAGGAGCCTGGACAAGAGGCTCAGACTCACGCCCCTGAGATCATGACCTGGGTTGAAATCAAGAGTCAGACATTTAACCAACTGAGCCACCCAGGTGCCCCCCCCAAAAATTTGCGATTTTTTTTTTCTCTAACCAGACTGTAGATATGGGAACTCCTTGAAATCTAATCAATGTTTTCTAAATTTGTATCTCCAGCCAACATCCCCCCTCTGAGACTAGTTACCTCCATCAAGCAGCCTATTCATCTTTTGTTCTTGGGTGTCCTAATAATACCTCAAATTCAACATCTTGGAGGCCAAATTTTAAAATCTTCAATCTAAGATAAAATCTACTTGTCTTTTGATGTAACATATCTCATTAAATGAGACTATCAGTAGTCTGATTGAGCAATTCTGGAATGTAAGAGTAATCTTTGAATCCTCCCTAAGTATCTCTTGAATTCATTGTCCCATCTATACCCTACACTCCCGTGCTGTAGTCCCACCTAAACTACCGCATTAGTCTCCTTACTGGTATACCTCCATGTACTTGGCCCATGCCACCATGTCTTAGAGATTTTTTTTTTTACCCTGTGCTAAAGCAAACAATAATTTGAATGTGACCTATTTATATACCTGTTAAAATCTTTCAATAGTTCCCCATTGAATTTAGAACAAAAACCAGCATCCTTAATGCAGACCCTCATCTTTGCTTATGCTTAGAAAGCAACCTTTTCAGCTTCATGTCACACTTTGTGCCCTTCACATTCTGTTCTTCAGTATTCCTGGCCTTTAATTTTTTTTTTTAACCTGGCTATGATAATGCTGCTGGTTCAGGTCCAGGGGTCACACTGGGTAGCAAAGTCCTACACTGAAGAATGGCTGAAAGAAGTTGAAGCTCACAAGGCTAAATAATAGTCACACTATGCTAAGAAGTAATACTTAAATAGCACCTACTGTTGGGCAGGGTGCTCTTTAAACATTTTATTTATTTGTTTGTTTATTTATTTTTAATTTAGGTTCATAATTTTCCTAAAAATGCATCATTTTCATTCAGGATTGTAATCTTTTTCACATGAGTGACCTATTTGATGCACTCGGGAGAGCAACTTTGGCTCATAGTTTGCAATTATTTATGCAAAAAATTAGCAATCAAAAATTGAAATTTATATAAATAATTCTGGAAGAAATAAATTTGGGGCTGAACTATACTTTGGAAAATAATTTTATTATCCTTTATAGTGAGAGTAAAAATTCATTATATATTATTCATAAAAATATGGAGTTGAATATGTTGAATATGAATAGTTGAATAAGATACTACTCTATTATCCATAGGTTACTTTGTTTACTTTGGAGTGAATAAACTTTCTTTCTCTTTTTACCTTTTGACCTCCTTAACCTATTTGCTGTATTTTTGATTATTATTCATGGTACAAATAAAAAATTGACCAATGTCTCAAGAAACTTACAGATCAATAGAAATTTTATATTAATGTTGAGGTTGTTTCCTGACTTTTGAAAATCAGAAAATTAGTACAAAAACTACTCAATAGTTATCATAAAATTAATTTCTATTATTTTAAGGCAGATGTATTTTTAATGGATTGTGTTACTAACATACTTAGAAGCATGGTGGATTTAAATACTATTTTGCAGTGATTTGTTCTGCATCCATCTGCCTTCTGAAGGAAAATATTTTTCACAACTGACCTGGTGGTGTCAGTTATGATGGAAAAGTCATCTCACATAAGCTACTAAAACCAAAACCCAAATCAAAACAACCCGGTCAACAAGGGATACAACACACACCCACATCCTTACACCAAGTATTTTTTTGAAGCAGGCCTATATGCCAGTTATAAATGTTATTGAAGTTTGGGCTACTGTATCTGTCAGTAACAAAAGAATCAAAAATGTCTGCCTTCATGGAGCTTATGTTCTACCAAGGGGAGACAGACAATAAAAAAATGAACAAAATATGTACACTGTGTCACAAGGTAATAAAGGCTATGGAAAAAAAATTTAAAGTAGAGTGAACATAAAGTTTATTAATTTAAAAAGTAGAGCATAATAGTAAAAGGAGGGAAGAGTATGGGGAATCTAACAGTTTGCAAATTTAAGTGGAATGTTCAAGGTAGTGCTCAGCAAAGTGATGATTTTTGAGTAGAAACATAAAGGAGGTAGAAAAGGCAGCTGTGTGGCCATCTTGAGGAAGAAATTGCAGACAGAGGGAAGAGCCAGTGCAAAAGCTCCAGGGAGGGAAGAATCCCAGATATTTGAGAAAGAACAAGGGAGCTACTGGCTAAAGTGAACACGGGCACTGGAGGTATGGAAGTGATTCAGGGGACTGAGGTCATGAGGATGGGTCAGGGAGAGCATTAGGGCCTTATAGGCCATTGTGAGAACTTGCACTTTGAATCAGAGTCAAGTGGGAGAGACATTGTTGAGGGCTAAATGAAGGGGTGATATGCTCTTTCTTATATTATAAACTCTGTTTTTTTCTGTGGGAAAAACCCTGGTGGCAACAAGGAGAGCAACAGGGAAGCTAAAGAGGAGATAATCCCAGTAATCCTGGTGGGAGATGATGACGATGACTATGATCAGAGTGCTAACAGGCTGACACTGAAGATAGTGAAAAGTGCTCAGAGTCTAGAGACAGACAGACACACACATATATATTTTCATCAAATTTTATTATGAAAAATTGGAGTGTAAAGAAAAGTTAGACCACTACAATAAACATTTATTACCTAGTACCTAGATCTAGCTGTGTTTAGTATTTTATTGTATTTATCATGGAAAATATTTAAAGTGGCAGACATCGTATCTCTTCATCTTGCCATACTTCAGCATCAAAAATTAAGAATTCTGTAATATCACTTAATATCTAGAGTAAATGGATATTTTCAAATTTTGTGAATTATTCTAAACATATGTGTGTTTGATTTCACACATATGTGTGTCTGTATGTGCGTATGTGTGTGTGTGTATATGTGTGTGTGTTTGATTTCAAATCAGTACTTAATCCAGATTCAGGCATTATTTTGGAATGTTAAATCTCTTCTAAGTTAGAGTAATTGTTTATCATTACATTTGTTTTAAAAAATCAGAACATTTAGGGGTGCCTGGGTGGCTCAGTCATTAAGCGTCTGCCTTTGGCTCAGATAATGATCCCAGAGTCTCAGCAGGAAGCTTGCTCTCCCACTCCCCCTGCTTGTGTTCATTCTCTCTCACTGTGTCTCTGTCAAATAAATAAATAAAATCTTAAAAAAAAATCAGAACATTTGTCCTATAGAAAGTTATCCACATTAGACTTGCCTGATTGTTAATCATGGTACTATTTAATTTTCCTGTATTTCCTATAACTTGGAAGTTAGGCTTAATGTCTTGATTAGATTCAGGTTAAATATCATTGACAAGGAGATTTCCATCAGTACAGCTATGAAGTTGAACTATAACATGTTAGGAAACATATAATGCTATATTATCCAGTTATTAGAGATGCTAGAATTATGTACAGTCAGAGGTCACTTGAAACATTCCTTTATTCTGTTATTATTTTATGAACATTTTTAATTTAAAGCCTATTTTATTTTTTATTAGTCTTTCTTCCCATTTTACTTTGTTTTATTTTCAGTGTTCCAAGATTGATTGTTTATGCACCACACCCAGTGTTCCATGCAATATGTGCCCTTCTTAATACCCATCACCAGGCCATCCATCGCCCCACATCCCTCCCCTCCCAAACCTTCAGTTTGTTTCTCAGAGTCCACAGTCTCTCATGCTTCATCTCCCCCTATAATTTACTCCAATTCACTTTTCCTTTCCTTCTCCTAATGTCCCCCATGTTATTCCTTATGCTCCACAAGTAAGTGAAACCATATCATAATTGACTTTCTCTGCTTGATTTATTCCACTCAGCATAATTTCCTTCAGTCCTGTCCATGTTGATACAAAAGCTGGATATTCATCCTTTCTGATGGAAGTGTAATATTCCATTGTATATATGGACCATATCATCTTAATCCGTTCATCTGTTGAAGGGCATCTTGGCTCTTTCCACAGTTTGGCAATTGTGGCTATTGCTGCTATGAACATTGGGGTACAGATGGCTCTTCTTTTCACTACATCTGTATCTTTGGGATAAATACCCAGTAGAGCAATTGTAGGGTCATAGGGAAGCTCTATTCTTAATTTTTTGAGGAACCTCCACACTGTTTTCCAAAGTGGCTGCACCAACTTGAATTCCTACCAACAGTGTAAGAGGGTTCCCCCTTCTCCACATCCTCTCCAACACTTGTTGTTTACTGTTTTGTTAATTTTGGCCATTCTGTCTGGTTAAGGTGGAATCTCAATGTGGTTTTGATTTGAATCTCCATGATGATTTAGGATGATGAACATTTTTGTATTTGTTAGCCATTTGTATGTCTTCTTTGGAGAAGTGTCTGTTCATGTCTTCCGACCAGTTTTTGACACGATTATCTGTTTTGTGTGTGTTGAGTTTGAGGAGTTCTTTATGGATCTTGGATATCAGCCCTTTGTTTATACTGTCATTTGTAAATATCTCCTCCCATTCTGTGGGTTGCCTCTTTGTTTGCTGACTGTTTCCTTTGCTGTGCAGAAGCTTTTGATCTTGATGAAGTCCCAGAAGTTCATTTTTGCTTTTGTTTCCTTTGCCTTTGGAGATATATCTTGAAAAAAGAAGTTGCTGTGGCCGATGTCGAAGAGGTTACTGCCTATGTTGTCCTCTATGATTTTGATAGATTCCTGCCTCACATTGCGGTCTTTTATTCATTTTGAGTTTTTCTTTGTGTATGGTGTAAGAGAATGGTTGAGTTTCATTCTTCTACACATAGCTGTCCAATTTTTGCAGCACCATTTATTGAAGAGACTGTCTTTTTTCCAATGAATATATTTCTTGCTTTGTCAAAGATTATTTGACCATAGAGTTGAGGGTCCATATCTGGGCTCTCTACTCTGTTCCACTGGTCTATGTGTTTGTTTTTGTGCTAGTACCATGCTGTCTTGGTGATCACAGCTTTCCAGTAAAGCTTGAAAGCTTGAAATCGGGCAATGTGATGCCCCAGGTTTGTTTTTCTTTTTTCAGCATTTCCTTAGCAGCACGGGGTCTCTTCTGGTTCCATACAAATTTTAGGATTGTTTGTTCCAGCTCTTTGAAAAATGCTGGTGGAATTTTGATCGGGGCGGCATTGAAAGCATAGATTGCTTTAGGCAGTATAGACATTTTAACAATGTTTATTCTTCTGATCCATGAGCATGGAATGCTCTTCCATCTTCTGTGTCTTCTTCAGTTTCTTTCATGAGTGTTCTGTAGTTCCTTGAGTACAGATCCTTTACTTCTTTGCTTAGGTTTATTCCCAGGTATCTTATGGTTCTTGCTGCTATAGTAAATAGAATCAGTTCTCTAATTTCCCTTTCTATATTTTCATTATTAGTGTATAAGAAAGCAACTGATTTCTGTACAATGATTTTGTATCCTGCCACATTACTGAATTGCTGTATGAGTTCAAGTAGTTTCGGGGTGGAGTCTTTTGGGTTTCCCAAATAAAGTATCATGTCATCTGTGAAGAGAGAGAGTTTGACTTCTTCATTGTCAATTTGAATACGTTTTATTTCTTTTTGTTGTCTTATTGAGGTTGTTAGGACTTCTAGTAATGTATTGAACAACAGGGGTGAGAGTGGGCATCCTTGTTGTGTTCCTGATCTCAAAGGGAAAGCTGTCAGCTTTTCCCCACTGAAGATGATATTCACTGTGGGTTTTTCATAGATAAATTTTGTGAAGTTGAGGAATGTTCCCTCTATCCCTATACTTTGAATAATTTTAATCAGGAATGGATGCTGTATCTTGTCAAATAGACCAATATCTACTAATGAGATTGAAGCAGTGATCAAAAACCTCCCAAAAAACAAGAGCCCAGGACCTGATGGATTCCCTGGAGAATTCTACCAAACATTCAGAAGAAAAAATACCTATTCTCCTGAAGCTGTTTCAAAAAATAGAAACAGAAGGGAAACTTCCAGACTCTTTTTATGAAGCCAGCATTATCCTGATCCACAAACTAGGCAAAAACCCCACCAAAAAGGAGAATTTCAGGCCAATATCCCTGATGAATATGGATGTCAAGATACTCAATAATATCCTAGCTAACAGGATCCAACAGTACATTAAAAAGTTTGTCCACCATGACCAGGTGGGGTTTATACATGGGATGCAAGGGTGGTTCAACATTTACAAATCAGTCAATGTGATAGAACAAATCAGTAAGAGGAGAAGAACCACATGGTCCTCTCAGTTAATGCAGAAAAAGCATTTGACAAGATACAGCATCCGTTCCTGATTATTTTATCAATGTTTAAAGATTTTATTTATTTATTTGAAAGCATGGAGGGGGAGGGGCAGAAGGAGAAGCAGACTCCCCACTGAGCAGGACACCTGACTCAGGACTAGATCTTAGGACCATGAGATCATGACCTGAGCAGAAGGCAGAGGCTTTACCAACTGAGCCACTCAGGCACCCTATTTTATCAATTTGGTGTACGGTTAGATTATTTTGTGTCTATTGCTTTGAATTTTAAGGTTTTTTTTTTATTTTGTTTTTGAGTGTACAAAACATTTTTGTGGTTCAGAAGTCAAAACTGTACTAATAAATATACTTGGAAAAGTCTTACTTCCATCCTTAGCTGCCCTACTTTGTAATCTTCCACTCCTATTGAACAGGGTTTGACAAAATTTGTAAAGGGCCAGAGAATAAATAGGTTAGGTGTTACAGGCCATCTACAAATCAATGGGTCTGGCTGTATTACAGCCATCAACCTTAAAAATGAAAGAGCTAGTTATTTTGCCAGCAAACAAGTTTAGTCAGGAATAGCAGAGGAGTCATGCAAGTTAGCACGTGCAAGCTATGGTGAACCATTGGCAAGTGAAGAGAGGCTAAGGGAAGGTGAGACTTCAGGTTTCACGAGGATATTGGGAAGGGCTGTTTTGAACAAATTTCACTGAAAAAGAAAAAAAGAGTTCAAGGTCGTGGTGGTTTCTCAACCGCAAATGGTTGTTAGTATGTAATTGCAGAGGCAGGCTCCTTAAAAACAAGAGATGAAATTCCTATAGAAAAATAGTTCTACATTGTCAAAATAATTATCTTCCTTCTTCCTGCTGGTTATGCAGGCTGCAGGTGGTATGTGTATGAAAGCTCCCCCTTCAAGGCTTCCTGGCTCAAGCCCTGGGTTGAGAATCACATTCTGTGAGAGGCCATTCCTTCCAAAAGGGGACTTAAAACAAGACAAAACAAAACAAAAGAAAAACCTTGCAAAGAAGTGTAAACCCATTTGTATTTCCCTTGGATTCAGGGAGACAGATCTCACTTAGATTAAAAAAAAAAAAAAAGTCCATGGTGGAGGGGGGATTTACAGAATTTACAGAGACATTCAGCTGAGCTAATATGGTTACAACTGGGAAAAGGTTAAAACAGGGTTTCAGAACACCTGGTCCTAATAGCCTAACCTGATAAATAACATCCATAGGCTTGTGGGTAAAATTGGCAGTGGCATTTGGGACTAAAGAGAAGTGAGTTACAGCTAAGAGGAAGGGTTCTCTGACATTGTGAACAGAGTGAAGTTTCTGATGACAGACCCAGCAGTCAGAGAGTTTTCCCCCTTTTGCAAATACTGAGGAAGGTAGCTAAGAGCATTGTGTCTCTGAGAGAAGGAGGGCAAAAACAAGGTAAGAAGGGGTGCCTGGGTGGCTTAGTGGGTTAAAGCCTCCGCCTTCAGCTCGGGTGGTGATCTCAGGGTCCTGGATCCAAGCCCAGCATTGGGCTCTCTGCTCAGCAGGCAGCCTGCTTCCTCTCACCCCACCCCTTGCCTCTCTGCCTACTTGTGATCTCTGTCTGTCAAATAAATAAATAAAAATCTTAAAAAAACAACAAAAAATAAAACAAAACAAGGTAAGAAGCAGCTGTGAGAATAAGGTTTACAGTTCTAGCCCAGTCATTTGGATAAGTTGTCTCCTTCAGCTGTCAATTCCTGGACATTTTCACTTTCCAGTGACCAGTTCATGTACAGGTCCAGTCAAGGTTTAGTACTTACTTTATATGTGATCTGTGAACCCAAGAATCTATTCCTTGGAGTTTGTAGCACAGAGATTGTTAATAGCACCTGATAGGTGCTTTTCCAATGAAGTTGAAGAAAATCTTTCTTGAGGCTTTTTTTTTCCCCAGTAGATAAAATTTCTGGGTTAAAAGGTGTGATGCTTAATATCTTTGTTTCCTGGGATGGTGCTCCAAAGAGACTTCTCAAGCATGGTATTTTTCAACTGAAGCAATTAGGCCCTTATAATACTAAAGTATATTTCCCTTTATTAGGTAGTTCAAAGCAGGATCCAGGTGCATCAGGTGTCCTGTGATTATCTCAGAGTGAGAGTTTTTTTTTTTATTGAAACATAATTGACATATAATAATGTGTTAGTTTTAAGTATACATCATAGTGATTCAGTATATTTATATATTACAAAATCATCCCCACAGTAAGTGTAGTTACCATCTGTCACCATATAAAGTTATTACAATATTATTGACTATATTCCCTATGATGTTCATTACATCCCCATGACTGACTTATTTATTACTACAAGTTTGTACATCTTACTTCCCTTCACCTAATACAT
>PISX010015630.1:0-48894 GCA_004024625.1 Mellivora capensis
AAGGTGGGTGGAATAGAGGTGGCAGGGCAGCGTAGGAACGGTGGGACCCACCCTGAGGCAGCAGCACAGCGACAGCTTGGCTGGCTTACTGGGCCTGCTCATAGTGCATGCCAACGAGGTGGGGCAGCAAAGCACTGCAGAGGCTTGGAACACAGGACAGAGGCAGCGTGGCAGTAAGGGGGCCTGTGGGGGGGGCACAGCAGTGTGGCAGGGGTGCATTTATGGGGGGCAGCAAGCTGGTAGTCCCGGGGGGGTGATGGAGGTTCTGGGCAGCAAAACGCTTGGCAGCCAGGAGGCATCGGAGTCGGGTGGGAGGTAGCTAGGCAGTAGTGTCGCTTGGGGGTGGGCAGGACTAGCTGGGTATAAGCAGGATGTCAATGTCGTGGCATGGTGGGTCAGGCAGCAAAGCAAGGGCCTAGCTTTGCTGGGCTTGGTGCATGTCCACATGGCGGAACCACTGATAACAGCAGCAGCGGGGATCCAGGGTAGCAGCGGAGAGGAAATGGTGGTTGTAGGTGGGGGCCCTGGGGATGGGGGTGCAGCACGGTGGGAGTGGCTCATGTTGTGGGGGCAGCGTGGTGGTACCAGTGCGGGGAAGGTGGAGTAGGACTAGTGGGGTGGCAGCAGTGCGGCAACAGGGGTAGGGAATCAGGAAGGCTCCAGAGTGGGAGGCAGGAGTAGCAGAAAAGTGGTAGCTGCAGGGAGGAGTGGGCGGGAACAGCAGGGGGGCAGTGTGGCAGGTGGGGCGGTCCTGAAAGTCAACAAGGCAGGGCTGAATAGGGGTGGGCTATGAAGACCCGCAGCTGCAGGACATAGGGCAGCAGCAGGACCAAGGGCAAGAGTGGGACACAGAGGGGCAGCAGATCAGAAGCAAGGTGGTGGTAAGCGGTCAGTGGCGGCGTGGGGCAGGGGATTGATACTCGGGGTGTGGTTCACCCGGCAGGGTAGAAGTGTGGGGAGAGCACAGAGGGAAAGTAGCAGCAATGCGGGGGGCAACAGGACAGTAATGGCGCATGGTGGTGGGCGGTGTGGGAAAGCACGGCTGCACGGGTGCTTCTGGGGTGGCAGGCGGGTGGTGGCGTGCACAGAAGGGGGGAGAGAACCAGCTGGGAGGCAACAGCACAGCAACTGCACAAGAAGGGCATGAAGGGCGGGGTAGGGTCTTAACGCATGTCAATGGGGGCTGGACAGTGAAGGTCAGCTGTGGCCTGGGGCACAGGGCAGAAGCTTAGCTGCAGCAGTGGTGGTAAGGTGGACAGTAAGTGGTAAGGGGTGTGCTGCGGACGGCAGGGTCACAAGGCGGGGGCACCCAGGCAGTTGCAGCATTGGGAGAAGGCTGGGATGAGTGAGGCGGCAGCAGCAGGTCAACGGGGAGGGAATCTGGAGGCACCGGATAAGGGGTAGGGGGGCCGACAGGCGGCATCAGTTCGGGGTGTTTGGTGGGACCAGCAGGGCAAGTGCATCTGTTAATAGCTGTGTGGTCAGGGCACGGGCTCTGCACAGCCGCAGCAGCAAGGGGACAGTATGCAGTGAAGAAATGGTGGGAGGGGCCACTGAGGCGGCAGTGACTTGAGGAAGGCAGGGACTCGAGGAAGGGCAGTGGGATGGCAGCAGACGTGTATGCAAAGGACAGAGGCAAAGTGGGGAGGGATTGGCCCAGATGTGGCTGGGAGGGACCAGCGTGGCAGCAACTACATGGCAATGGCGCGGCATGGCTTGGGGACAGGAGCAGCAGGGCGACCACGGTAGCAGTGGTGGTGCCGTTGGAAACACAGGCACCAGGGCAGTAGAAGAACTGGAGGGTGGCGCAGCAGGGTGGCAGAGTCATGGGGGGTGCACAAGGGAGTGGTAGGGGCACTGGGGCTGGCACAGCAGGGCATCAGTTGCAGCGGACAGGGCAGCAGGGCAGCTATGGCGAGAGGTAGCAGTTGTGGGACAAAGGGGCATTGCTGTGGAGTAGCAGGGTGGAGGGTGGCAGCGGTCAGGAATGGGGCGTGGAAGGGACAGCGGTGGGTGTGTGGGGCGCAGCAGGGTGGCAGTTGGGGGATGGCACAGTGGGGTGGCAGTGGTACGGGGTGTGGGGACCATCCAGGCAGCAGAAGCACAGGCGGGGGGGAGGGCAGTGATTTGGTAGCAGCGCTATCAAATGCTTTTTCTGCATCTGTTGAGATGGTCCAATGATGTTGATCCTTCGTTTTGTGAATGTGGCACATTAGTTTGATTTGTGGGTGTTGAACCACCATTGCATCCCTGAAATAAATTTTACTGGATCATACCTCTTCCTGTATTGTAGAATTTGGTTTGCTGATATTTGGGTGAGGATGTTTATGTCTTGTTCATCACAGATACTAATCTGTCATTTTCTTGGGGCACCATGGGAGGTTTTGATAAGGGCCATGCTGGCCTCATAAAATGAGGTGGGGAGCATTCCGTCCTCTTGTTTTTCTGGCAGAGTTGGAGGATTGGTATTCATTTTTTTTTTTTTTTTCTGTGGAGGATTCATGGAATTCACCGGTGAAAACATGGGGTCCTGGACTTTTGCTTGTTGAAAGTTTTTGATTTCTTATTTAATCTCCCTACTGGTCATTGGTCTGTTCAGAATTTCTGTTTCTTCAGGATTCAGTCATGGCAGGTTGTATGATACTTGGAATGTATCCTTTTCTTTTGGATTATCCAGCTTGTTGGGGTGTAATTGTTCATAGTACTTTTTATGAGCCTTTGCATATCTATGGTATCAGGGAACATCTCTTTCATTTCTGATGATGAGTCCTCTTTCTTTTTTTTTTTTTTTTTAGCTTGAGTCTGGCTGAGACTCTGTCAGATTTGTTCTTTTCAAAGAACCAGCTCTTTGTTGATCTTTTGTTGTTGTTGTTTGTATCTTTCTGTTTTCTTTTTAGTCTGTATTTCACTTATTTTAATTCTGATGTGTTCCTTCCTCTCTTCTACTATCTTTGGACTTTATTTGTTCCTTTTCTGTTTCCTTGAGGTATCAAGTTAGGTTGTTTATTTGAGATGTTTCTTGTTTCTTGAGTTAGGCATGTATCACTCTAAACTTCCTTCTTAGAACCACTTTTTTTAAAAAGTTAGCTCTAAGGGATGCCTGCGTGGCTCAGTCTGTTAGGCATTGGCCTTTGGCTCAAGTCATGAATTTTGGATCCTGGAATTGAGACCTGCATCAGCTCCCTGGTCAGCACGGGGAACCACTTTTTCCCTCTTCTACTGCCTGCTGCTCCTTCCACTTTGTTCAGTCTCTCTCTTTCTCCCCCTCTGTGTAAAATAAATAAATGACATCTTTAAAAAAATAAAGTGAGCTCTATGCCCAGCATGGGGTTGAAACTCAAAACCACAAGATCAGGATTTACAGGGCTCCACCGACTAATCCTCTGCCCCATTTTAGAACCCGTTTTACTGCATTCCATAACTTTTGTTTGATTGTATTATTTTTTCATTTGCCTCCAAGTATTTCTGTGTTCCTATTTCAGTTTGCTCATGAACTCATTTGGTTGTTCAGTAGCATGTGGTTTAGTCTCTGTGTTTATGAATTTCCGGTTTTCTTCTTGTAATTGATTTCTAGTTTTATACCACTGTGGTTGGAAAAGATGGTCGATTTGATTTCAGTCATCATTTGGGAAAATTCTAGGCTTCTGGAGTTTATTGACTTGTCTTGTGGCTTCACATATGACCTATGGTGGAGAATGTTCTAGGTGCACTTGAGAGGAGTGTATTCCATGTGCTGCTTTTGAATGGAGGGTTCTGTGTGTATCTGTCAAGTCCATCTAAGTAATGGGTTGTCTGAGGCTGATGTTTCCCTTGTGATCTTCTGTCAGAATGGTGTATCATTGAGAGAAGAGTGAGGTATTAAAGTTCCCTATGGTATTTTTGCTGATTGCTTCTCTTAGGTTTGTTCATATATGCTCTACATATTTAGTTGCTCCACTGTTGGGTGGGTAAATATTTATAAATGTTCCATTGTCTTAGTGCATTGATTCCATTATCAGTTTGTAGTGCCCTTCATTGGCTCTTATTACAGTGTTTTGATTTTTTTCTTTTTCTCCTCCATTGGACTGAAAATCAGAAGATCATTTGTTAGCTCTGCAGCTATGAACAAAGCACACCCCTGCTCTAAGTCTGGTTTTCTTTTTTTTTCCCTCTATAAATAAATACAATAAATTCTTCTCCCAGGACCATATCCTGACTCCAATAAGAGTGTGTATAAAAGTGCTTTGTAAACTAGGAGATACTGCCCAATTATGAAAATGATTATGCAACCACCAAATGTTCAGGATAAGATTTTTTAAGACATATTTATTTATTGCAGGGACAGAAAGAGAGAGCATGTACAAGCATATGCCAGAGAGGGGAGGGTCCGAGGGAGAGAGGGAATCCTCCAGCAGCGTTCCCACTGAGTATGGAGCTTGGTGCGGGGCTCTCTCCCAGGAGCTTGGGATCTTGATTTGAGACAAAATCAAGAGTCAGCTGCTTAACTGACTGTGCCACCCAGATAACCCCAGAATAAGATTTTTTAAAAACATTTTTTGAGGGCTTACTCTCATAGGTATTATTCTAAGTGACCTCTATCTCATTCAATTCTAAGAACTATTCTTAAATTAAAAATAGAAGCTATTCTAAAAGCAAATATTCATAATATCCTCAGAGGTGGGGAAACAGGCAGAAAAGAGCTTAAGTAGGGTCACCGGGGTGGTTCAGTCGTTGAAGCTTCTGCCTTTGGCTCAGGACATAATCCCAGGTTCCTGGGATTGAACCCCAGGTCAGGCTCCCTGCTCAGTGGTGAGTCTTCTTTTCCCTCTCCCACTGTCCCTCCCCCTGCTTATGCCCCTCCATTCTCTGTCTCTCAAATAAATATTTAAATTAAAAAGGTAAGTCACTTCCTCAGTGTCATGATAAATATTAGAACTAGATACAATCCTGAGTGTGTGGCCCTGAAGAATGTGTTCTTTCATTCTTACATTTACCAAAAAGTACCTAGCCCTCAAAATACCATAGATTAAATTAGTTTCCCCTTTCTCCATACATTGAGTATTGGAATATGCTACAATTCCAGAACCCTGGCTGGCTGGGTCGGTGGAGTGTGCGACTCTTGATCTCCGGGTTATGAGTTTGAGCCATGCTGGGGGTACAGATTACTCAATTGAAAAAAAAAAAAAGAGATGCTTTAGTTGGCCTTGTTTTCTTTTTTCCTTTTGACCCCTTCACCCATTTCTCTCACCTCCAACCCCAAACTTCTGCCACCTCCTATCTGTTCTGTCTGCGAGCTCATATTTTTGTTTTTGTTTTGTTTGTCTTAAGGTTCTACATGTAAGTGATTTCTAGTATTTTTCTTTTTGTCTGGACTGTTTAACTTAGCATAATGCCTTCAAGGACCACCATGTTGTAAATCTAAAGATTTCATCCTTTATTATGGCTGAGTAGGATTCCACTGTGTTAATCAACAATAATTTCTTTATTCATTCATCCACTGATGGCATTTAGGTTGTTTCTTTATTTTCACTGTTGTTAATAATCCTGCAGTGTACACAGGGGTGAATATACCTTTGTGAGTTAGTGTTTTCATTTCCTTCAGATAAATATTCAGAAAGGGAATTGCTGGCTCCTTTGATTATTCTATTTCTCATTTTTTTTGAGGAACTTCTTTACTGTTTTCCACAGTTGTCACACCCATTTATACTCCCAGTAATGGTGCACTAGAGTTTTCCTCTACTCAACATCTTCACCAAAACTTGCTATTTCTTGTGTTTTTGATAATGGCCCTTCTGACAGGAGTGAAGTGGTGCCTCATTCTGGTTTGATTTGCATTTCCATGATTATTAATGATGTTGAGCATCTTTTCATGTTCGTGTAGACCATCTATATGTCTTTTTTAGGAAAATGTCTAGTTGGATCTGCTCCTGATACATTAGATTACTTGAGGAGTTTTTGTTGTTTTTGTGTGTTTTGTTTTGTTTTGCTGTTGAGATGCATGAGTTCTTTATATTTTGAATATTAACCCCTTACAAGATGTATAATTTATAAATGTTTTACCTTAGGTTACCATTTTATTTTGTTAATGGTTACCTTTGTTGTTTGGACATTTTATAGTTAGATGTAGGCCCACACTTTGCGTCTTTGTTTGTTTTTACTTTGGTTTCAGCTTAAAAGTACCACTACCAAGACCTATGTCAAGGATCTTTCCAAACCCTGTGTTTTCTGCTACAATTTTTATAGTTCCAGGTATTACATTCCCAGGACTTATATTTAAGTGTTTGACACATTTTGAGTTAATTTTTGTGTATGGTGTAAAAGAGTGGTGCAGTTTTGTTCTTTTGCATGTGGCTCTCCAGTGTTCCCAGCACCATTGATGAAAGAGACTGTTTTCCCCCTTGTTTATTCTTGGCTCCTTTGTCATAAGGTCCTGGACCATAGATGTGTATGTTTACTTCTGGGCTCTCTCCTGTCTTCTGGTGATATGTGTGTCTGTTGTTATGACAATGCTAGATTGTTTTGATTACTCTAGCTTTGTCATTAGTCTGAAATGAGCAAGTGTGATGCCTTTAGTGTGGTTCTTCTTTCTCTAGATTGCTCTGGTGTTCAGAGTCTTTTGTGGCATCATACAAATTTTTAGATCCTTTGTTCTCTTTCTGTGAAAAATGTCCTTAGAATTTTGATAGGAATTTCAATGTAGATGGTTTAGGGAAGTATGGACATTTTACCACTATTAATTCTTCTCACCCATGAATATGCAGTGTCTTTTGGTTTATCTGTGTTGCCTTCAGTTTCTTTCCTTACCATCTTGTCGTTTTCATCATACAAGATTTTACCTCTTGGTGAAGTTTATTCCTGGGTATTTTATTCTTTCTGACGCAATTTCAAGTGGGATGATCTTCCCAATTTATTTTCTGATCATTAGTTATTAGTGTATAGAAACACAGCAGGTTTTGGGGTAGTGATATTGTATCCTGTCCCTTTACTGAATTTAGTCATAGTTTGAACAATTTTTCACTGGCTTCTTTGAGGTTTTCCTTATATTCTATATCATCTGCAAATAGTGAATGTTTTACTTCTTTCTTTCCAGTTTTGATGTCTTCTGATTATCTTCTTGCATAATTGTTCTGCCTTGGATTTTCAATATTGTGTTCAATAAAAGTGGGAAGGAAAGATCGGCAATGTTCCTACGGCGATCTAAAGGATATAGTAACAGCTAAAACTTTTCACTATGGGATGTGATGTAATCTGTGTGGTTGTCATATATGGCCTTTTTAAAAAAAGATTTTATTTGTTTACTTGACAGAGAAAGAGAGATCACAAGTGGGCAGAGATGCAGAGAGAGGGGAAAGCAGGCTCCCTGCTGAGCAGAGAGCCTGATGCGGGGCTCGATCCCAGGACCCTGGAATAATGAAGCAGAGGCTTCAACCCACTGAGCCACCCAGGTACCCCATATATGGCCTTTTTGGTGTTGAGGTATGTTCCTGGTCTACACACTGTTGATAATTTTGATTGCAAATGGATATTAAAGTTTGTCAAATGCTTCCCTGCATCTCAAGATGATCACATCATTTTTATTCTTTATTTTGTTAATGTGCTGTATCACTTTGATCGATGTGCACCTGTAAACCATCATTGCATTCCTGCAAGATCCCACTTGATCATAGTATATGATCCTCTCAACATATTGGTGAACTTGGTTTGTTAGTATTTTGTTGAACATTTTTGCATCTATGTTCATCAGGGATATTGGGTTGTAAGATTTTTTTCTGGGGGTATCCTTGTTTATTTTTTATTAGGGTAATGTTGACCTCAGCAAATGAGTTTAGAAGCTTTCTCTTCTGGAATGCAGAGCAGCCACTTAACCCACACTCTGAGGCTGCCAGGAGCCTGGGTGGCTTTCAGGGCAGCATGGTGCCTGCCAGTTTCTGTGCTACAACCAGCCCACATGCATAGTTCCCTTAGAGTTCTCGCTTCGAAATGTGTGGCTCAGGGACTGCATCCCTGTTCTCTCCAGGGAGAAGGCTGTGCTTTGGCCCTGCTGAGGTCACAGGGTAGCACATTGTTGTAGCTTGATCTGGCCTATCCCAGGAGTGGTGTTGAGGGGAACATATGGCTCATTTACCTCCTTTGCTCTTGAATGGAGAGCCCCACCCATGCCCCAGAGGTATCTCCTTGGACTTTGGAACAAAATCAAAACAACAAAATGAAAGGATCAAGGATACATTTGGGCCCATTTACCTGCAGAGGTACTCTTGGTCTGTGGCTTACTCATCAGTGTCAGAGCAGGGCTCTTACTGGAGCACAGGTAGGCTGACAACCTGGCCTACTGCAGTGTATCTGGAAATGTTTCCACCCTGGGAGAAACACATTTGCTCACTACTCAAGTGTTATTTGTGCTGTTGTGCTGAATCCTCCTCTGACCCACATGCGTACCATGAGAGTCTGAGTGAAATGAAATGCCTGGAGTGTATATTGTTTTGGATTCTCTATACATCTGTCCCTAGGGGTTATTCAGCTGGTGGGGAGGGGGTTGGGGAGCAGGAATTTGGGGCTGAAATGTCTTGCTTCAGAAGTGCCTCCTGAGGTTGAGCAGGAAGGAGGGGGCTGCAGTCCTATCTGGCACCTGGGTCCACATTGGTCACCATGGTGGTTGGTTTGAGGGGAGCACAGGGCCATCCAGCCAGATTCCGTGGCTCCTCAACTGCCTGTTGATGGCCTGCAAACCAGGGCCCAAGGCACCAGAGCAGAGCCAGAGTCGCAGGGTCTAGGCAGATGCTCATAGGAAAAGAATGCAGCCAGGGAGGAAGGCAGGCAGGCCCAGGCATCCCCATCAGCCAGCCAGTTTGCCAGGGGTCTGAAGCTCGGCTCTGTGCCTCATTGGAAGGTTGGCATGTCTCAGGGGAAAAAGCACACAGCGGGAAGTCTGCCATCACCACATCCCTGAAGTAGGAGGTGTGATGTGGAGTGCACTCAGGCACCTGGGTGTGGTGGGTGTGTCTCCTTATCCAGTCTTTTTTCAAATGCCTGGGTCAGCACCTGGGCGTTAGTTGGAGGGCAGCTAGCTAGGGTGTGGGAGTTCCTTCTGAGGAGGCTGGAAGTTGGAATTCTGCCCTGTGGCTGGGGTGGACAGTGGGGGTGGAGACCAAAATAGCCAGCTAAGCCCTAAGGCTCAGGCTCTGTGCAAGGAGATTATTGGAAGTGCCACAGAAGATGAACCCCATGTGCATGTCCCTGTAGCTCTGCTCCCTTGCACAAACCTTGGATGGGTGCAAGGAGGGAGAAAGGGTGGAATGGAGTATATTTGCTCCTTCCACCCCTATGCGGGTCACCTTCTTCCAAAGAGATCCATCGAGGACATGGAACACAGAGGTGGAGCGCCCTGGTGGACACCAGGAGAGGGTGTGCTGTGCAACCGGGGGAGAAAGGGCTAGACCTGCCTGACCATGGTGGATGCAAAGGGGGCACTGAACAGGTTTGTGGGCCTCAGGCAAGGTGGTGAGCTGCAAGGTTTTGCCATCATCCAGGAAGCCTCCATGAACACTGTTGCAAATCCTTTACAACCCCTCTGGTTTTCTCCTTGGGAAAAAATTCTAGAAGCAGAACCCTTAGCTCAGAACACATGAGCTTGTTTGGCTTGGAGATACAGAAACTCATGGACACGCCATGCCCTGGGCCCCAGGATGCAGGTCTTGTGGCCTCTCTGCTTCCATGTTTATGTCTTGCCTTCTATGTTTGGTGAAAATATATCTCATTAAGCGTGTGTCCAAGACCTTTCATCCCTACTCTACCAATAAATGCCTGTGACTGTACACGGGGATGTGTCTCATGGGGTCTTAGTGTCCGATCGTGAAAATCCTCAAATTCAACTGGGTACGAATTTGCAGAACTCATGGAAAAGCTGCATTCAAGCCGAACAAGAATTAATAAGGGGGGACTGAGTGAGTTGAGGAAGAGAAGTCTATCTTTGTGACTCTTGTTTGAAACATTGCTGGTCCTTTAATGTTTCATCTTCCAGATTGAGGGAAACTTTATCTGAAAATATCCATGATCTACAGAAATGTGATGAAATATTTCTGTGTGAACAAATCGGAGCATTTAACTTCTCTCCCTCCTTGAACCCTCTATCATTCAGAAACTCTCAGGGAGAATTCTTTCTTCCAACGTACTTAGGATTATTGGCATAAGTTCAGCACAAGTGCTTTTTTCTTGTAACAGGACACCGCTGGAAACATTGGTTATTTTACCAAGGGATTGAGTGAAATGTCCAATTTGAGAGTAAAGTGTATAGACTCAGATAATGACCAGACAATTTTCAGGAATTAAGGGTGGTTTTGTGGAGCCCCTTTGCAATAGCGGCTTGACACCTCGATGACACAGTGCCCAGGAGACTTGCCAGATGAGTAGGGAATATTACTTGTTGGCAGGTATACGAACCTCAGGATATTTGGGGGAACTCGAGAAGAGGAATCCACCCAAATCGACAGGTATTGCAGTCAAGTCTGATGTGAGCATTGTGCTTGGCTTTGGCCTAGACACACTACTAAAATTTCACTCTAGAGATTCCTCATGAAAAGTTCCAGCACAGCAGGTTTTCAAAATCTGTATGGAATGGTCCATCACTATGCCTGCCAATAGACAAGTGCTAAGAAACCAAGTGTGCTTGCGGCTGCCTTCTTGCATCTAAGAAACCATCCCACATCCGTTGAACTGAAATGCCATGTGGACTGACACCTGCTGCCACCATCGCCAGGCATTTCTGTGCCTCACAATGGGTCCTGTGAAGCTCTGAACCTATTTAGTTTGCAATCAGGTTTGGGGACCTCACTTTGGAGGATGGCAGTGTTTTCTTATTGGGAAAATCCTATCAGAACTATATCCCCAATCATCCCAGAATCCTCTAGAAGCTAGTTGTTGGAGGGCTTGCCCTTTGGGTCACTAGCATAGTTGCTGGTTAGGAGTGAAACAACTTCAATCTCCAAGGTATAGGTTACATTCATATTGGGTGGTGATTAGTTGTTGTTTTTTTTATTTCTTTTTTTGAGTTCCAGGGTCCATGAGAGGCATGTCTTAGAAAGGAAAGACCAGAGGCTTATTTCAGCCAAATAGAGTTGTGAGAAAATAAAGGAAGCAAGACTAACAGAATCACTCACATAGAGTAGAAAAGACATTGAGGAGGTAGAGTATACGCACATCTCCTATGGGAGTTCCGTGTCATTAAAGTGACGGGGTAGATGAATGAGAACGCATGTCAAAGGTGAAAGAAGATTCAAGGAGAAGTAAGCAACCCTAGGACGGACATGCAAAATGCAGTTGAAATAGGTTTCTGCAGATCTTCTGTTTGGGTTCTCAGAGCAGCTGGAACTTTAGAGTCTCATTCCTAGTTGCAAATGGTGATTGACTTCTGGGCCATCTCCTGGCCCACATCCTCCTGCTCGGGTCTGGCATAGATATCATGGAACTCCCAGTAGCCCACTGACCATGCATGTATTATTTGAAGGTCTGCCAGCAGCAATGCTAAGTCTTTCACCAATTTTGGGATCATGTGGTTTTGGCCTCTTTGAGCTTGTGCTCTCTGCTGGAAGGGAAGAGCATGCTTTCAGTTTTGTATGACATTGTGTCTTCCCAAGTATGGGTCCTGAGACCTCAGCTAAATGCTCTCCCTGTTTTTACAGGTGGTGCTTCAAGGCCCAGGTGACTTGGCCTCGTTGGCAGCATCCAATTCATCTGGCCTCTGTCTCTTCAGTGCACATTCAAGTGCAACATGTACAAGAGTGTGACCCTTGTCGTCTCCCTGGTGGATGTGCATCACAGCGGTAAGTTGTCCTGGTTCTGAACCTTCCGCCTGGGTTGAGGTTCAGGCCTTGACTTGGGTGCCTTTTTTGCTGGCTTCTGTCTTTCTTCCGGAGGGAAAGATACCCTCTTCTTGTCGATTAAATTGGAGATGTACCCTTAACCAGAATATCTCGAGTTTGTTGCTTGGGGAAAATTACTTAGTGGAACATATGGAGAAGGTTCTGCAAGTCCCTGCTCCAAACAAAACATCTGAACTACAGGTTGCTTCTGTTAGCAGTATCCTGAGTTATTGCAGGGTTTCCTTATAAATAGACATTCTCTCCAAAATAGATTTTCTGCCAACACATTCTTTTTAGGGCCAGTAAACTAGAGTAAAGAATATCGGGCATCTTTACAAATGGATCTCTGAGTGGATGTGCTTTTTTTTTTTTTTAAGAGGAGGAGGTGCGAGAAAGAGAAAGGGAGACACTGGACAGGCTCTACACCCTTTTCAGAGCATAAAACAGGGATCGATCTCACAACCCTGAGGTCATCACCTCAGCTAAAATCAAGAGGGTCAGTAAGAAGTTCACTCACATAGAGTAGAGAAGACATGAGGAGGTAGAGTGTAGGCACATCTGTAGGAATTCCATATCACTGAAGATTCAGGGTAGATAAATGAGAACATATTTCTAATATGAAGATTCTAGGAGAAGTAAGCATCGCTAAGATGGTCAAGTGAAATGCAGTTATAATAGGGTTTCTGCAAGTCTTCTGTTTGGTTCTGGGAGCAGCAGGAAGATTATTTAGTCTCTTGTCACTAGTTGCCAATGGTGATTGATGTCTGGGTCACCTCTTGTCCTACACACTCCTCCTTTAGTCTGGCATAGCCATCATGGAACTTCTGGTAGCCAAGTTTGGAAAGGGAGGTATGGAGGGAGAGAGAGACCCTTAAGCAGGCTCCACCTGCTGTGCAGAGTATGACGCATGTCAAGGGCTTGATCTGACAACCCTGATATCAGAACCTGAGCCAAAATCAAGAGTTGGTCCCTTAAATAAAAGAACCATACAGGCATTCCTGGATGTGCTTTGTGTTTATGGAAGGGAGCATACGTACCCCCTCCTGTTCTATAATCTTCTAAATCAGGGAGTATTTCCATATTGGCAGTGGTCTTACACCTTCTCAGGCCAAGAGATAAGTAGCTATTCTGGGTGGTGGAGAAGAGCATTTGGCTACCAAATTCTCATATAGGGGGAGGTAGCCCTCACTTCCCTAATCTGAACAGTACAGTTTAATTCCTGTCCTGATACACACAGTTCTTCCAAACAGCACCATTGTAAAAGATGAAATTAATTTGCAAGCCCCTGGGTGGCAAAGTTAGTTAAGAATCTGCCTTCGTCTGAGGTCAGGATCCCTGGATCCTTGGGGATCAGGCCCTGCATTGGGCACCCTTCTCAATGTAAAGCCTGCTTCTTCTCCCTCTTCTCTGTTGCCTGACCTGACTGTTCTTGCTCCCTCTCTGGCTCTCTCACTCTCAAATAGGTAAAGAAAATAGAAATATTTCTAAGCATATAATTAATTTGTAATCCTTTCCAATTTATGAGGACAATATTAGTAGAATTAAGGACACATGGGACGTAGACCACAAACCATGTATTTGTTTAGTCTTGTTGCCATTCATCCTCGTGATCTACATACATTGATAGGTTAATGTTTTCATGAACATACATGGATCACCTTGTGTTCTACGATTCTAAGTTAACCCTCCTGTTGATGTTCTCATGGATCACAGGCAGTGTATTTATGTGTCAAACTTCCTACCAAAAGGCAGTACCTGTGTCAATTGTGAAAGCTAGTAAAGGAAAAGTCCCCCGTTCTTACTTGGCACAGTGTGCACGGTTGTGAGACCCCGCCTGTTCAGTGATACTGGCCTTTATGCAAGTACTGATGGATGGGAGCAGACTTGCTTTATTTCTAGCTATTGGTTACTGGAATACCGCATTCAGCATCCCTCAGAATGTGACCCAGTTGTATGTGTTTGCAATGAAAAATTGTCAGTGTCTGAGTTTGTATGTCTGAGTTTGTATCTCAATTTCACCCTAAGGAATTCCTTGGGAGGTATTTGCTCAGTGATTTTCTGATGTGAGTGTCAGGGGAAGAATCCCCCCACCCCCGTTGCGTTGGGATCAGTGTTTCCTCAGTGTGAGGGTGTCGTAGCTGGCTAAGGAAGAAGGGATACCTGAGGACATTCCTTTCCTCATCACACAGGGAGGATTTCTTGTGTGTTAATCCTCCCAGGTATTTCACGTGTTGGCTCCGTGAGGAATGCGATTCCCACTTGGATTTCATCGGCATTCAGCAGCTGCGATGATGCAGGGTGTCCCAGATGCCTGAACCTTCACTCCCATGTGAGGGATGATGCGCACTCTGAGATGGTAGCAGGAGCTAAGGCCAGATCCCCAGGTCACGCTTCTTCCACCAAGATACAGCACTAGTGGTTCTCCCCATGTGAGTTCTCTGGTGTTGGGAAAGGGACCACTTCTGGCAGTAGGCTCTGCCTCAGTGATCGGAGACATGGGGTTTGTACTGTGTGATTTCTGTGGTGGTGAGAAAGGTGGGCACTCAGGGTAAAGGCGGGACCCCAGTGATGGCAGACACAGGTTTCTCTGCTCTGAGTTGTCTGGTGTCTCCAAATGTGAGAGTTGTATCTAACGGCTCTTCCACTTTGACCACATTTGTCGGGGTTCCCACCAGTGTGGATCCTCAGATGATGGCTAAGGGTGTGGCGGGACTAAATGCTTTCCCTTGAAGATGGCATTCACCAGTTTCTCTCTGTGGCAACGTGCCCATGGCCTCAAAGGGATGCATGTTGCTGTGAGCTCTGGTGCAGCAATCCCACCACCTGGCTTCTACCCCGTGTGAGGTCATGGGCAAGAATAAGAGCAGAGCTCTCTGAATAAAGGGTGTCCCACCTTCATTATATCCCTAAGGTGCCTCTTCCATGGTTGTGCTGTGTCCAGAGGTGAGTCCTGCCCTAGAACTGTTTCCCCCATGTGTATCATGTCTACTTTCCTTGGAAGGGTGAGTTCTCTCATGTCTCCCGAGGTTAGAGCCCCAACTAAAGGCTCTCGCACACTGAGAAGATATGTGTGGTGTGATCTGATGAACGAGTTCTGATGTCACTTGAACTGGGGATACATGGTTGAAGATTCTTCCACATTGTCAGTAAATACAAGGTTTCTCTTCCCTGGACATAACACACATGGAATGAGGTGAGGTACAAATGGAATGAGAAATCGTCCTCGAGTGCCCCAGGATTGGATGTGTTCCTGGGCATTGTGAACCCTCTGCTAAAGGCCGGAACAGGAGGGGCTGTGGAAGGATTGCTCACGTATGTTTCTCCCTTCCTGACTCAACGTACGAATTCCAGCCCCTTCCCTCGGGAATAGTCTCTGCATCAACCTCTGCATGCCACTTGTAGTTGGGTGCTGTGTTACTTTCCAGAATTCAAATAGATCTTTTTACATGGTAGCCTCACACCCACATCAACTTCTGATTAAATTTTAGATGTTCTGGATGGTAGCTAGCGTCTTGTTAAGAAAGCCTCTTCCTTGAGAATCACGAGTTTCAAAGACTATATTGGTGAGTCGTATTCAAGCCAGTGACTTTTACAGACACTCAGGCGATGGGCTGACTTGAGGCACATTTCAGCCGAGAAATGAAACTATTCAGATTTCTCTGCTATGCTGGGGTCGTGATGGGAGACTCTCTAGGATGGAGTTCGTGGAGATCAGGCAAAAGGGAGGTTTTGCAAGAACGTTGCAGTAGGACAGAGGACACACAGGATACAGGAGGCTTCACTCTTGTCAAGTCATGGTGGTTTTTCCTTCTAGGAAGGCATTAATAGAAAGACAGTTGGGAGCTTCCTGGAGGAATTTTACTTCCCTCCTCTCACAAGTCCTTCTCAAGAGACTGCAAGTTTGAATAGAAATTCCATTTCATTGACAGTTCCTTCTGCCTCAGCCGTCCTCAGTGTGATGGAGGGGAAGGGGATGTTAGGACTTCAGGAAACAGAGTTATGGGTCTCTGGATGGTAGCTAGCCTCTTGTTAAGAAAGCCTCTTTCTTGAGAATCATTAGGACTTTTATAAACTGAGGGAGACTCTGGTCTTGCAGGGTTTTGATCTCTATTTGTGGAGAATCTGTTTTTTGCTTTCCTTAATTTAGGGCAGTCAGAGCGCCTGAGGAATGTCACTCATATCACATGTTGTGGGGGCGGTGTGGTGTGCCACCTCCTGCTTTGTGCTCAGCTAGCCTTCTCCTCCCTCCTCATGTGCCCCCTGAACAGTTTAGACCCTTCTGTCGTTAAGGTTGTTGAAGGAAGATGGTCTCATCTTCTGTAACTTCTTCCTGCTGAATAGGGATGTAGATCTGTCCCTACCTGTGGGTCATTCCTGGCCAGTTGGGGGGCCTCTCTGTGTCAGAGTTGTGAAATGAAGAGGCCGCAGAGTGCAGGGGAGAAGTTGTGACTGGTACTTGCTGAGTGTAAAGGAACACCTGTCCTCTGGAAGCTACCACAGTGAAGGGTTCCGGGCACCACCTGAAGAGACGGGGGGAGGGGGAACAACACAACAGGGTTAGAAGAAGAAAGAGAAGGAAAATTCCCATGAAGAGTCCTTTGATAGTGGGTGGGAACCCTCCCCCAGGCCAAGAGTTGAGCCAATCATTAAAGAGAGGGATCCTTGGAAGTGCGGATTTGAGCAGTGGTATCTGTTAGGAACCCAGAAATCTCTTTGTGATAGTGGGGAATGTACCCACATCATTCTGTCTGCACCTTGTGCAGCAGTTACAACATCTAATGTCTTTGTGTTTTGTAGAACTTCTTCATGCATTGGGATAATTCCCTTATTTCATTGAGAAATCCTGTTCAGGCTGAACTGTAGGGCCTTGACTGTTTACTCTGTAAGGACTTCCTCATGCCACACGACATCCTCCAGTTCCAAAGAGGAACAGAGATGGATGCTAGGTGGCCATGTCAGTGAAACGGAGCACACGTGCACCGTTGCTTGAAATGGGGAAGGTCAGCTGGGTTGGTGGTGCATCTAGGCCCACCCCAAGTGTCGGGTGGCCTCTGGAGCTTGGGGTAGCCATGGGCACAGGTTACAGATTCATGGCCATTGGGTCCCAGCTAGGGGCCTTTATCTAATCCTGAGTCTCCTTGAACTGCAGCCAGGCTTTCAAGGGCTACTCGGGTTTGGAGGGCCATTCTTGGAACGTGCAATCATTTTCAGGCCCATGTTGGGTTGGCGGGTTATGGCTTGGCAAGAAGAGCCTTTTTCTGTAAATTGCTTCATGAAGAAGGCCTGTTGGAGTCAGGATAAATACTTGTAAGATTTTTGCCAATTACAACCAACAGGTGGGCACTAGGATCTCTGCTTTGGGGGCAGACATGTTTGTTGACAGGCTTTGGCCTCAGCAGTGTGAGTTCAACTGATGACAGCATACCTGGCTTTTCTTACCCCCTTTCCATGAAACTGTTGTCATTGCTAAAGCACCTGTCCTCTGCATTTTTGTAGGGGCATCTTAAGTCTGGTCAACTTAAGAAACTTTCAAGAGTTATGAGCCATGGGCATAGAGTGGGAGGGTCCAGGCCTAAGGATCGCTGGGTTTAAAGTTGGGCTGGTTTCTGGTGTTAGTTCAGGTATATCTTGAAACATAAGCTGGTACTTGATAAATTGGCCTCCTATCATCGTTTGGTGGCCTTTGTTCTCTGTGATGCTCTGGAGCTGATGCCAAGTCCTTAGAGTCAGGGGCCATCCCCGTATGAATCAGAAGGATCCTTTTCCCAGGGGGGCAGTTGGATGCTTAGCTAAAGTTTTTGTTTACCTGCATGGAGTGGATTCTTGGATCAGTAGGACGGGGAGGTAAGAAACCATTCCAAGAAGCCCTTTTTATTTTTAGGTCTCACCTGAATATCCTCATTAGTAGCAGTCGCCGGTAAGTAGGAGAAAAATTGTCCGGCAGATGAGGGCCTTCCCAAGTTCACCCTCTACTCCAGTTACAGGGACAGCTGGGTCCTTCATTGTCTCCATAAGTCCCCAGAGAATGCTGTGAAGTGGTACATGTTCTATGGCTTTGAGGGAATGAGTTCCTCATCCCAGCCCCATCCAGTTCGTCAATGTGCTAGTTGAGTTCTACAGTCGTGGGGGAATCAATCACATGTTCCAGTTGTTGAATTACCCCTGAGCCCATGGGGTCCTGGTATTATCCTCACAGAATAAGAAGCAAGGGGATTGCCTGTCCATGAGCTAATGTGGAAATATTTCTGAAGATGACCTCAAGTTGTCTAGCTTAGGTAAGCAACACATATGGAAAGGCCACCAGAGTTAGTCTTGAATATCCACAAAGGTGGATTTTTGAAGCCTACTTTTCCTCTTCAAAAGAATGCTCCTTTCCAGAGACAGCCAACTCAGGGCTCTCGCCCTTGGAAAGCAAGTCCCACTTTAAGACATGTGGTGCAATTATTGACTTAAGTTTAGCAAGCCTAGTGATCAATCATGGTAATCGCTTAGAATCTTCATCACTGGGACTTTTCTGGGGGATCTCTCTAATCGTTGTCTCTTGGCCAGAAGCCAAGGGAAGGGCTTGCCATCAGACATGCCTGTGATACCTGTGCATTTGGGCACACTCCTATTCCTGAGGTGCCCGATATATCCTGAGGTTCCTACACCTTCCAGAGTGACATTCTTTACGCTCCTGTTGAGATGGTGGGGAAGTCTGGAAGCAAGGGGTCAGGCCAACATTACCAAGGCGCTTGATGGCTGCAGGTTTCCCGAAAGTCACCCTTAGTTCCTTAAATCCCTTTGGTCCCATCCATCTGAGTCTCTGCCTAGCTATCTCCATAGGACAGTCCCTTCCAAGCCTTGGTCAAAACACCCATGTTTCCAATGATGCCCTGTTACAAGGAAAAGAGATTCTTCTTGAACATAGGGAGATAGATTAGGGTTGCCTTGGGAGAAGAAATGCGTCCTGAGACCTTGGGACTTGGAGGGCTCAGGTAGAGCAAAACGTGCAATGCTTTAATGTGCTTCCTAAGGAATGTTGGCCATTGCTGCTATGAACATTGGGGTACAGTTGGCCCTTCTTTTCACTACATCTGTATCTTTGGGGTAAATACCCAGTAGTGCAATTGTAGGGTCATAAGGAAGCTCTATTTTTAATTTCTTAAGGAATCTCCACACTGTTCTCCAAATTGGCTGCACCAACTTGCATTTCCTCCAAAGGAATGTTGGATCCCATTTCTGTACGCCCTAGATGTCTAGCATTGCCGTCCTTGAGGTCCAAGTTTTCCCTGGGGTGCAGCGTGGTACTTGGGGCCCCAGTTCCTCTGCCATGGTGTCTGGGTGCTCCAGAGGTCGGGCTCAGATTAGGGATAGCCTCTCCTCCCTACATCTGTTGATGCTGCAAGACACATATACTGAGCAGGGCCCGTTTTGTAGGGCCACTGCCAGTGTTGAGCCCAGCATTGGTCATGGTCAGGTGCATGGAAGTGACAGGGGTGTTTCAGGGGCGGCACCCTGGGGGAATACAGCTGGGGTGGCTGCTCCCCCTCAGGTGGATTCCAGGATGGTCAAGGGGCCCTGGCAGTCCTGTTTCTTTCTTTATCTGTCATGCTCTGCATGGTTGTTGGGGACTGGAGGGACAGCAGGAGGAGGAGCAGCCCCTGAAGCAGACAGGGGAAAAGACCAGAAGGCTGCTGTGCCCCCAGTCCCAGGGGGGCCCAATCTCACCAGACAATGGACTGTTGTAGGCCCAGATCGTTGCCTCCTGCTCCAAGTGTAAGTCATCAGCAAGGCTTGGGCAGCCAACTCTGGGTGTGGTGGCCGACTCAGAGGGTCCTCTTGTCTTGTCCTCGGGGTTCCAGTGCCAACTTCTGATGGGCTTCACAGAAGTGTCCTCTTTGTTTGGCATTCTGAGGTCAGGTGCAAGAGAGCAGTTTCTGCAGGCGTGTTTCCTTGTGTTTTCATCTGAGTCTTCCTCTGGACCCCAATCGAAGCCACAAGAGGGGCCCCAGGCCTTGCTGGCTCCCTTTGTCTGAGCATATCTGGAGACTCTGATGCCTTGGGGTCGTGAGCAGACTGTCCTGTGGTGCAGCTGTGGAGACAGCAGTTGGAGTGGTATGAGATAGCGAGTGGCATGTGGTCTGGGGCAGATCTTACCAGAGGCCTGTGGGGTTTTGTGGGACATATCTTCTGAGGTATTGAGGTAGAGGTTTCCCTGCAGGACCCATGTGTGACATGAAGAAAGGGAAGTTTCCCATGGGCCCCCTGGGGCTGAATGAAGGCTACACTCCCAGGTCACTCAGGCCCCTTCCCTGACCATCTTCCTCCATTACTACCAGGTCCTCCTCCTGCTGGGCTGTACCTTCCCCAGCCTCTCTGAGAGCCCTCAACATGCCCTTCTCTGTGGAGGGAGCCTTTGCCCACACGAGTGTTGCAGGTGGCGTGGCAGAGATGACATGCGGCCGAATCCCATGGGAAGTGAGTTTGCATGGGCCCCACACTGTGGGCAGATGGTGGGTGAGGTGGAAGCAGGCAGGGTGGACTTTCCCTGATGGGTCTTCCCTGTGGATTGAGGGATTGAGGCGAGTCTCTAGAATATCAAACTCATATAGTGAAATGGTGCCATGAGGGGACCCGTTACCCCCCCCCCCCGAGGCATCTTGGAGGCTCAGGGGATTGGAGGTGTTTGTCAGGTCCTACAGGAGTGGCCAGGTTACATGACTCAGCCAGAGACTGGGGCCTACTCCATGCCCACAAGGTTGCAGCGTTGGGAGTGGTGAGTTGTCCTTCTCCTGTGAGCCTGGGGGCTTGTCCTGTTTGATGATTTCTCAGGTGCCTGAAGTGGGAGATGGAGCCACCCCACCACTGTCTCTTCCCGACTAGTGTTGTTCGGGAGCAAGCTGTCTGCTTACTGTTGCAGGGTGGGAGGACAAGGCTTGGGTTGTGCAGAGTGGGGTGTGGGGACCTTTTCCAGAGGAGCACAGTGCATAGGCTGCCTGGGGTCCAGTCCCTCCAGGCAGCCAGTGCCCTTCATCCAAGATCAGCAGCTCCTGGACGACAATGACCAACCACCACAGGGAGTTGCACGGATCAGGTGGAGGTTCCCCGTGGGATGTTCTCAGGCTTCCTAGTGCCTGCAGGGACTGTGACCTTCCTCTCACCTCCTTTTGTGGTCAGAGGCCAGGGCAGCACCCCGTGTTGTGTGGTTTCCCGAGGTACGCACCACAAAGTCAGGGCAATGAGGGAGAGCACTTGTCCATGTTTACCTGCCCCTTTTCCTTCCCAACTCGCCCCATTCCCAAGTCCTTCTTCTTCTGCTTCCCTTGTTGTTTCTGTCAAGCCCACAGAAGGGAAGCTTCTTGAGAGCTGAAAGCAAGAGCAGAATGGGGCATGAGCACAGACTCCCAGGCAGTGGAGAAGCAAGTGGGGAAACCCAGGCCCAGCTTCCCTTCCTGAGGTCTCTCCAGCAGGGTGAGCTGTGCCCTGCCTACTCCCAGACCTACTCCCTTGCTCCGATATCCAGGGATGCTTTCCAGACTCAGTAGTGAGGGGTCAGGGTGATGCTAGGAAAGGGCTGAGGAGGGCTGCCCAGGGATTTCATGCAGCAGTTCAGATGCAAAGCCTGAGTGCCTGCTGGAGATTAGGGCCTCCAGGGTGGGCGTCGTCAAGGCAGGGAAAGGGGAATAGCTGGGTGGGGGCGCTTATGGACAGATGATAGAGGAAGCCCAAGAGATGGAGGTGGAAATGAATTACAGGACCATTGTGGCTCCTTCTATTGGAATCGTCGTCTTCCGTGGAATCTTCCTCCATGTCAGAGGGCAGCGAGGATACTGGGGTGGCTGTGAGAGAGGACAAAGGGGAGTTAGTGGAGCTGACGACCTATGGCCTGCTGCTCTGGGGATGCTGGGCTCTGCCCTCAGTGGGGTGGGGCCCCGGCTCTGAGTCCTCCCTGGTCTTGTTCGCTTGATCTCCGCAGGTTGCAGGTGGGTCTCTCATTACCCACCTGCTCTTCCCACCTCTGGATCTCTCCAAGATCCAGAAGCCTGTCTGTGTGATCCTTTCCCTTCTGGAGGGCGCCACTGTCCCTAAGACTGCCTCTGCAGGACTATGCCGTCCTCCATCCTTGTTCCCGTCCCTCCCTGCTCCCCTTCCTCCTCCTCCTCCTCTCCTAGTGATGCTCCATGTCCTTCTCCCTGCCAAAGTCCACCAGTCATAATGTTGTCCAAGAAGGGGACAACCAAGGAAAGGGAGGAGATATCCTGGTTCCATGGAATCAACCCCCTGATCCTTCTGTGCTGGGAGCAGTTGTCATGGGTCTGAGATTGCTGTGGAACTGCAGGAAGAGATGGCCAACCACCTCCCCATAGCCATGTCTGCCCAGTGACTGAGATGACCTTGCCATGGACATGTTTCAAGCTAATACGGCACCCTCTGTTTCCATAAGTGTTACAGAGGTTGAATGGAGATGGGAGCACAGGAAATTCTCCTGGTACCCTCAGCTGTTCAGGGAAGCGCTGTAAAATGTCCAGAGGTGTGGTCACTGAATCACAGGATTCCTGCCAGAGCTCCTGCTGAGGCTGGCAGGGAATGGACGGGGCAGGGGTGTGTGTAGGGCCCTGGGCAGGCCTGAGGAACATTTGCTGTTTGGGCATGACTGGGGAGTGGGTAGCATGGCTGGGCTGTGTGCTGGAGAGGTGGGTTTGTGAGAGGAGCCGTGACTCCCTGGCTCTGTTCCCAAGAAGCTCTGAGCTATGACTTGACGACAGCTGGTGAGAGGTAGAGTGGACCTGGGACAGCAAGTGTGTGAAGCAGGTCCAGCAACCTTCACTCAGGCCTGGAGGCCCCTGGCCCACGACATTGGGTCTCCAGGGAAGGTGCATAGGGGCGTCTTTCTCTGAGAACACGTCCACAGGTCAGACTCGGCTGGGGTGTGAAGGCTGGAGAAGCTAAGGGACACGTTAGCCTGTGTAGTGAACCCAGGGGAAGTACACTTTACCTTCTCCAGCTCTGGGAGTCCCCTTGAAGGTACAGCAGCTTGGACAGAAGCAGGAAGGTTTGGCAGTGTACTTTATGAGGGAGAGTGTTTACCTGTCTTCCACGTCCTGGCTCCCAATAGAATGTAGTGTCCTGGTTCTCCTGCACAGGAGAGGATGCTTGGTGCCGCCAAGTCATGACCATTACCGGGTCTGGGCGCATCCCAAGAAAGACCCAGAATCTCTTGTGCACCATTCCCAAGAGGCCATGTGCAAAGAGACCAAGTTTTGACATGTGGCAGCGGCAAAGGGAGGCAAGAGCAAGTTTGATGGGAAAGATCCTTAAAATATCCATCCAAGGAGTCAAGTCGTGGTGACAAACCCAGCCTACCCTAAAGGCTCGTGGACACAGTGTATGTTCTTTTCATTCAGAAACTATGAAATGAGCAAATCATGCCTATTGCCAACACATCCCGTTCCTTGGTAGTTTTTTATCCACCTTCTTCTTTCTCCAGAGCGGCAAGGGCAATCCCATCTTCCCAGGAGCCCTGTCCCACTGTTCCCTTCTTCTGTGCCATTCCCTACCTGAAGAGACTTCATCCTCACTGCTGGATTCCTCGATGATATCTACACACAAATCTGTAGGAACTGAAACAGGAGCAATGCTGTTATGAGAGAGACTGACTCACCCATTCATCCCAGTTCTGTTGAGATGTCTATGGACCATGCAGCATCTTCCTGACCCATTTGCTCTGCTGTCAGATGTTCACGGGGCTGGTGGAGCCAGAGCCCTTCGAGGAGGCAGGGATTGGAATTTCATCCCTTCTAATGAGACCAGGATGCTGCAGCCGTCACCTCAGTGTCATTTCTACATGCCCATGACCACTCTCCCCTCCCAATGCAACCATCTAAAACTCCAGTCGTTATGGGACTCTTGACATATGGCTAGTGGGAGTGAGCAACTGGACGTTTTCTTTTCCTTGATGATTTCCCTATAGTTCATTGAGATAATAAATTACTTTGGAAAATGGATCATAGACAGACTCTTTCCTGGTTATCTCAGCATTAGAAGGAGTGAGAGACAAGCCCTACTCTCCCGTGTATTTCTCCAGCCTCAGTGGCTGGCTTGACAGAGCCGTTGATATGTAAG
This sequence comes from Mellivora capensis, assembly GCA_004024625.1. Classification (NCBI taxonomy): domain Eukaryota; kingdom Metazoa; phylum Chordata; class Mammalia; order Carnivora; family Mustelidae; genus Mellivora; species Mellivora capensis. Next base: position 23,940 of record PISX010015630.1, read on the forward strand.
ATGTTCCTGGGCTCACACACACACACCAGGCACTGTTGGAGGCCTTTGGACCCTAAGAGATTAAGCTGAAACACCAGTTCCTAGAATAAATGGGGAACAGATTCAGTGCAGCACTGACCAAAAGCATAATGTGATGTTCTTGAAACAGAGAAACTGCTAGAATAGATATAGAACCACAAAGAGCACAAGGAGTCAAAACGTTTCTGAATATGAAGAAGTAGGTGGTGGGTCCCTAGAAGCTGACCTTCCAATACCTTGGATCACTCCCCTGAGCCAACAAGATGGTGCTGGCATAAAAATAGGCAGGGGCACGTGGGAGTGAAATAGAAATGCCCAAATAAATGTGCTCATGTTGGCATCATGATGCTTGACAATAAGACTGCCTAGAAAAAGCACCCTCTTCTAAAACAGCAAACAGAATGAAAAGGCAGCCCAGAGATTGGAGACACCATTTGCAATCCTTATTTCAGAAAAGGTTTATTCACTGACAAAACAGAAAAACAACAAACAAAATAAAAACAAAAAAAGAACAGGATTTCACCAAATGAAAGAATCGAGAAAAAGACTTGAATAGACTGTGCCGCAAAGGGAACAAATGACTGGCCAAACAGAAGTATGAAAAGATGCTCAACATAAGACATCGTGAGGGCAATGTGAATCCAAAGGATGCTGAGCTATGGCATTGTCTGCTAGGGTAGCGAGAATCCAAACCAGGAATTCAAGCCCAAACCCGTGTTGGAAGGATGCAGAAAATTTGAGACTTTATAAACAATTAGTGGAATGCAGAATGGTGCAACTACCCGGGAAGAGCCTGTTGAGTGCCTCAGAGAGCAGCAAAATGTACTCCTGTGGATCCCTCACATGCAAGTGAGGAAAAGAGAATTCAGAAAATCAGATTCTGTTCAAATACGTGTTTCTCAGGAGAGAAAGTCTTGTTTGCTGCAAAAGAACCCTGAAACCCTGATTTGGCTGTTTACATTCCCAGGCACTGAACTTCCTTGACTTCTCTATTGGCCCAAACCTTCTGAATAATACAAGCTCCTCTTGCACGGACAAATGGCCAGGGAAATGTGTGGTGATTGTCCTGTCACACCTGTTGAGATTTGAGGTTCTCTTTCGCCACTTTGCAATGAACAGAGCACCCCTTGTTCCTGCATGGAGGGTGCTGAGGTCCCCACAGTGATGTTCAGTTCCTGAAGATGACCTCATTTCTACTTTGATAGGATACCTTTTGGGCCCACCTCAGAGAGCCCCAGCTAGGACCAGTGGTGGGTGTGTGCTTTCCCATGGGAGAAGGCCAGTTTAATTCCTAGACACAGTATCTGCAGGGAAATGGTAGATCTCCACGGAGAAACACGGAGTGAATTGGCCCCATCTATTCCTGGTCACTGCTCCTTTGTCAGGGTCCTCCCCGAACGGGCTGTTGGATGAGGCTGCCCCAGAAGCCGCCTGCAGAAGGAAGGAGTCTGTCCCAGCACTCAGTGCTTCTGATGAGGCTGGGGAAGAAGCATTGTGGGGCCTCTGATGCAGAGACGTGTGTGTGAGTGAAGTGGCAAGAGGGAGGTACTGTAACCATTCGTGCCCAAGACGTACCTTGATGCTCCGGAGAGACCCATGGACACTGACTCAGTAACAGGGATTGGAAAAGACACACTTGTATCTTTGGGGCACAGTTTCCCCCTTGTAGTTAGTGACAGGACCTGTTTTCTGGGGGAATTGATGTGTATTTGCAAGGAAAGAACACCTATTTAAATTGTAGGTGTTGAAGAGTTTTCACATTCATGGACATTCATGATGTGATGGTGATGGGAAACTTCCCTGAGAAAGTGGACAGGGACGCCTGGGTGGCTCAGTTGGTTGGACGACTGCCTACGTCTCAGGTCATGATCCTGGAGTTTCGGGATTGAGTCCCGCATCGGGCTCCCAGCTCCACGGGGAGTCTGCTTCTCCCTCTGACTTTCTCCTCGCTCATGCTCTCTCTCACTATCTCTCTATCAAATAAATAAATAAAATCTTTAAAAAAAGAAAGTGGACACCAATAATCGCCATGTTGAAGGGAACAGACACATACAAGAACATACCATTAACCCAATGGACACACGCACCAACCCTGAGAATCACATTCCCATGTAAATACACCTCCTGCCCAGCACCCAATCCTACAGCACCTAAGACCAGCATGGTAGCTTCCAGGGGCAGGGTCATGAGGCCTCAGGTCCCGGTCCGGAACATGACCCTTAGTCTCCTTGCAGCAGGATCTGGATTCTGTGTGGCTCTCAAGATGGAGCCTGTAAGGAAGCCCCACCTTGTCCATTGTCCAGGGTGCTCCAAACGAATGAATGACTCCAGAGTACAGCATACTTACCACTCTCCCTTTCCAGCAGGGCCACGTGAGATTTCAGAAAAGAAAACATTATGGACATCAAATCATGCCTTGTCCTGTGTGCACAGCTCTTTTGTTCTCTTGATGATGGGCAGGGCCATGGGCAGTGATATGGAATCTACCTAAAGGTTGCATGCCCTGGGTCCATTGGACAAAACAGGTGCCAAGGCGGTATAAGTAGTACCCATGAAAAAGCTCACTACCCTGTTGACTGTAACAGAACCTGCTGTTTCCTGCAGGGTCTTTGGAATTGGGTATCCATGGGTAACAGACTGTCCCTCAATGATCTCCCCACTAAGTACATTGTATGTGCTGAGGTGTTTGGATCTGATTTCGAGTATAAGAGAAACAAAGGATGCTGTACCTCACATGAAGAAAGGCTAACACCACCTTGGTGAAAAATGGGGCCTCTCCCTCTCTGCTGTCCACATAAAGGCCATCACACAGGCTAGCCAGGGGATCTAGATAGATACACACAGAGAGTGTCATAACCCCGACGGGGCTCTTTGGGAATCACTCGGGGAGCTTTGCTTGGCATGCATGTGTGGACAAGTTTGTGGAGGTGGGGAGCTAATCAGTATGGACTGAGCTTCAGTTGGCCCTTCCTGGATGGAGGAAGAAAAGTCCTGGAGAGGAGCAGGGACATGGATAGAAACTCTGCCCCCTATTGGAGCTACATGGCTTGGAGTAGCTGTGAAATAATTCCATCTGAAAAGCACAACTACTCCCTGCACCCAAACATGCACCACCTAAAGGCAACAGAGTAGTTTCCGGGGACAGGGCCATGAGGCCATAGGTCTTTCCCCAGAAAATACTATTCTGTTACTACGACTCTTATTCTCAATCCCACAGGACCTGGAATCAGAGTGGTTCTCCTCATGGAGCCTGTGAGGAAGCCCTACCTTTCCCCTTTTCCAGGTTGTTGCAAACAAGTGAGTGACTCTAGAGTACAGAATACTTACCACCCTCCCCTTCCAGCAGAAACACCTGTCATTTCAGAAACGAAAACAGTATGAGCATCAAACCATGCTCTGTCCTGTTTGCATGGCTCTTTCGTCCTCTGGGGGATGTGAGAAAAACAGATGGGGAAGTGTGCTAGAGGCCTGTGAGCCCCAAAGTATGAAGAGAGCAAAATGAGTCATGCACAAATGGGCCCAGTCTTCCTACTGGTTCCACATTTTGAGTCCCACTGGACAAAATAGGTGGCAAGGAAAAATAGCTTCTACCTGTACCAAAGCTCATGGCCCTATAGGTGGTAGATGATCCTGCTGTGGTTGTCCTGCCCCCCTGCAATGTCTTTGGGATTATGTAGTATTTGGTAACAGATTCTCACTCAAAAAAAACTTCTCCCTACCCTGTAAATTGTGCATGCTGAGATTTTTGTATGTGACTTGGATTAAAAAAGCCAAAAGAATTTTGTGTCTCCAACAAAGAAAGGCCAATGTACCACCCTGGTGAAAAATGGGGCATCTTCCTCTGTCATTCCTGTGGAATGTTCACCCGCCTGTCCATCCTGTGGAGCTAGGGAGAGATACACAGAATGTTCACTCCACTGGTGGGGTTCAGCAGGAAGAGCTCAGGGAGTTTAGCTTGGGGTGGGCATGCACGGGAGTGTATGGAGACCTTGGGTTACATGGGTATGAGCAAGCTGCTGCTGCATCAAGAAAGATCAGGGGAAGGAGCAGGGATGGAAAGAGAAACATTGACTCCAAACTTTAGCTACAGGGAATTGAATCAGGGTGACCTTTTCAATCTGAAAGAGGGTAAACACTAATATGCACACTACGTTTTACTGACAGGCAAGTTCCTCCAACCAGCGACTGTGTCATGGTCATTGTCAAGACCGTTTCTTTGCCAGGATCAACCTATGCCGCTCCTCCCTATCTTTGACCTTTTCTAGGAGATTGTATTTCTTCAAAGACCACTGTGTGGCAGGGTTGCATTCAATGTTAGCACAAGTACCCTAGAGTTTTATATTTGTTCCTGAGTCATGCATGGTAAGGAAAACCAAAGACACAGGATTTCTAGGTACTGACATCTGTGTATTCCAAAAGAGTCCACATCCACAAAGTGCTTATTCTTCCCAGTCTTCCTTTCCTGTGGTATGTGGGTGTGTCCTTTGATTCATCAGGAGCCAGTTACCCAGGAGTCTCCCCCCCCACACCAGGAACCGGCTAGTTCATTAGGGAGCAGAGGCCAGGCGAGAGATGGGCACTCTCTAACCTGACCATGTAGCAGATTGTCAGGAAGTTTGATTGGGCACCAAACTAATGATGCTTTCCTGGCAGTTGCCATTTGTCAGTGAGCCTTCACTCTGTGCATTTAAGATGTGAGCATTTTTGTAAGGCTGGTGATGATGTTTTGGTAGGCTAAACTAGCTTCTGATTCTTTGTGTTTTGAGCATGCCTGAGAAATGTCCCCAGCTAGGACAGATGTAGGCCCCTTCCTTTCTCCCCATCCCTGTCTGAGGAAAGGGAATCCTAAGCAACCCTCCAGGTGTAGCTGTGGTCAGTGAGGAATGTGGTGTCCTAGGGGCGTGTGCACAGTGGGGATGAAGGAGGTTTGGCTTTGAAACTTTGATCCGTGCACTGAACTCCATTAATTGGGAGGGAGATGTCTTCTGATGAAACACACGCACTCAACACACCCACATGCCCAGTCCTGTTGCATCAACCCACAAAAACAAGCCCCAACCCTCCGACGCACCAAGAACACCACCTGAATGAACTACTGGTTTGCAGGAACTGTAGCACGGGGTCCTGGTTTTCTACAGGACACTCTGTTTGTTCAGTCCACCACAGCCTCCGTTCCCAGCAGGAACTCAGAATTGTGGAAGCTCTCCAGACCAAAGGAGGAACGAAAGCCCTACCTTGTTCTTCAGCTAGATCTGTACCCATAAGTGACTGATGGGAGAATATGTACATGGCCCATTTCTGGTTGCCACCTCCTGTATTTGGAGAAAGGGAAATGCAGTGAGGATCCCAGCACCCTGTGCACACCATGTGCACACATCTCTGTGCCCTTGGTGTCGTAAGCAAGCTAAATGGGATGCAGTCATTGAGTTTATGACCGAGAGAAGGAGAAAATTACCTCCAGAAAAGGCTCCAGCTTGGAATGTCAAATCACCCCATCCATTTTATTCAGAAACTAATTACAAAGCCATTTTCAATAGACAAAATAACCTGAGTAATATTCCATTGTATCTATGAACCACATCTTCTTTATCCTGACTTTAAAATGTTCTGCTTTTGCACCCAGCTGTTTATAATACTTTGTGGCACCTTTCTGAAGAAGACTCCCCTTCCTCCTCCACATACTCAGCTATACCACACCAGATTCAAGTCTTCATCCTCCTGTCTTCCACATGGTGGTCACTTTTCTACTTGTAGCCTTGCAGCATTTACATGATCACACCTTTGATTGATTTCTTGAATGTACAGAATGATTTAATAACTATGTAATTGTATTTGAGGGAGGAGAAAAATTTAATTCTTCCTAGCAGAATTCCCTCATTGGATGCTGGACATGAAGACTGTGAACCTGGTGAAAGGACTGATTTTGTTGTTCCCCTTCTATGATAACTGAATGCCACTTTGATATTGGCAAGCAGATCCTTACTGGTGACACAGATTCATTCTTTCAAGGCTTAGGTTTACTGTGGGAAGATGTTCTAAACATAATGTTTACCATATTTTCCACTTCTATTTAAGCTTTGAAGGATGAGCTGAGAGTAACGATTTGTCTAATGCCATGTTGTCTGACTTAGGTACACCTGTGACTTTTCATGCGGTGTAATGGCCCATGTCTTCATTAATATCTATGTCAAAGTTTTAATTATTGGTGCCTCACTGTGGCACATGTACTTTGCAGTATTTATAACCATCACTGTAAATACAACCCAAATATTAATTTTTCCTCTTGAAGCACAGTTTACCTCTTTTCCTTTCCATGGTTTCCAGGTGATGATATCAGTCAGTGGTGTCACTGAGAAATCCATCAGTAATTGGCCAGCTGACCTGTCTTGTGGTTGGTCACCAGAATGATGCCAATCTGAGAAATACATGGTGATTGGCCAGGGCATAGTGGTGACATCCCATGGTGGTGACATCACATGAATAAGGCATTCTGGTGTCCCAGGGCGGTTATTAAAAACTTGGCAACAGCCTAGGCTCCAGTGAAGATAGAGATGGCAGTTCAGTCACAGCTCTTCCTTCTCTTCCTTGACTTCTCTGCCCTGTTCCCTGCCCCTGCCCATGGCAAACCCACTGCCCACTCCTTCTTCCCTAGACCTCTCTACAATACTCCACACACCACCATCATGTTAACACCTATGTTTTTGCCCCTCTGTGGTCAAGAGAGTCCTCGTAACATACAGGGCAAAACCTAGACCCATTCCGCACTATGAGGCTGGCCCAGATCCTCAGGGAGACAGTCTCATTTGACATATGGGAGTGGGACACTGGCTATCAGAATACCATGGATTCTCTGCCAGCTGGGTCCCACAACCCTGGGGTCATATGTGACTTCAGTAGAGGAAAGCTGAGTCCACGTCCTGAGGGAACATTGATCACCCTACTACTCTGAAGCCCTCAAACCTGGCTCAGCACAGGGCTCATGGGTGCTCTGAACATCCAGCCAAGCCAGATGTGTACAATGTGTGGAATATCTGGAGACATCAGGCAGAGGGGGAATTGTACAAAACAATTAGGTACTGGGAAAAGGATTCACCACATCTCTATATGCAACATTAGTCCTTCGTACACTGGTCCTCAGTCCACGGACTGTCTGAAACAATTCAGCAGTGGACAAAATAATTCCCCAGAAACCTGGCTGACCCAGAGCACAAAGACCATCAAGTCTCAAACACAGCCTAATGAAGAGACCTTCAGACCTCAGGACACATCACCTCCCAGGAACCCAAAGACTGGGAGGCTTCTTATTCCATTTGACACTGGGAAGATGAGTCACACAGACACTGGGTGGACAAGAAGCATCCATACCTCAAGCTGGCCAGCCCAGTGCAGCACAAGGCAAGGAATCCCAGAGAACAGATTTGCCAAGTGCCAAGAAACCATGGGTCCTATATCCTAGCTGGTATTGGTAAATTGATTCAACTCAACAGAAGCATTACCATGGGCCTTTGTAGCCAGTGGACAAATACTAAGTTCTCCACTAGGCCAAGCAGGCACCTGGACACAAGACTAACCATGTGCCCATGGACCAGGAGACCCATAATTCAGATGTCTGCTAGGCCAAGCAGGTGCCTTGAAGAGCCATCTCACAACTCTCATGGACATGGAGACTAACAAATCTGCTCTCTATTACAACAAGCAGGCACCTGGACAGCAGGTCCACCATGTGCCCTTCGACCTGGATACTGACAAGTCAGCTGTCTGGTAAGCTAAACAGGCACCATGACAGTGGGCTCACCATCCTCCCTTGGATGTTGAGGCCAAGAAAGGAGCTCTGGGCTAGGCCAAGCAGATAACTGGACTTGAGGCTCACCATATACCCTTAGACTTGGAAACCAATAACTCAGCTCTTTGCTTCACCAAGCAGGCACCATGGCAGTAGGATTACCATGTGTCCTTGGACCTGGAGACCAACAATGCAGCTCTGTGCTAAGCCAAGCAGGGGACTTCACCTCCTGCTCAACATGGGCCCATGGACCTGGAAACCACAAAATCAGGTCCCTACTACGCCAAGCAGGCACCTGGAAAGCTGGTTCACCATGTGCCTTTGGACCTGGAGACCAATAAGGGAGCTCTGGGCTAAGCCAAGCAGACATCTAGACATGTGGCTTACCATGTGCCCTTGGACCTTGAGACCAACAACTCAGCTCTTTACCTGGCCAAGGGGGCACCTAGAAAAAGGACTCACCAAGTGACCTTGGACCTGGAGACCAATAACTGAGCTGTCTGGTGGGTTTAGCAGGCACCTGGATAGTGGGTTAAACCTGTGCCCTTGGACATTGAGGCCAAGAATGGAGATCTGGGAAAGGACAAGAAGACACCTAGATAGGAGGCTTACCATGTGCACCTGGACCTGGAGACCCACAACTCAGCTCTTTGCTTGGACAAGTGGCCAACTTGGCAACAGGCTTCCCATGTGTCCTTGGACCTGGAGAATGACAACTGAGTTGTGTAATGGGCTACACTGGCATGTTGACAGTCAGTTTACTGGGTGCCCTTGGACCTGGAGACCAACAATGTCCCTCTGTGACAAGCCAAGGAGACAGCTTCGCAGCTCTGTCACCATGGGCCCATGGACATGGAAGCCACAATACCAGGTCTGTACTAGGCAAAGCAGACACCCAGACAGGAGGCTCAATATGTACCCTTACACCTCCAGACAAACAAATATCTTTGTAGCATGGCCAAGGACACATGTTGACAGCAGGCTCACCGTGTGCCCTTGGAACTGGAGACCAAAAACTGAGCTGTCTGCTAAGTTAAACAGTCTCCTTGTCAGTGGAATGAGGATGTCACCTTTGGGCCTGTAGGCCAACAATACAGCTCTGTGACAAGCCAAGCAGGAAACTTCACAGTTGGCTCAACATGTGTCCATGGACTTGGAAACAAAAAAATGAGGTCTCCATTAGGCCAAGCAGGCACATGGACAGCTGGCTCACCATGTGCCCTTGGGCCTCGAGACCAGCAACACAGCTCTATATTAGGTCAAGCAGCCACTTGAATAGCAGGCATACCATGAGACTTTGGACATGGCGACCAGTAAAGGAACTCTCATCTAGGCCAAGCACATACCTTGAGAGTGGGATCACCATGTACCCTTGGATCTAAAACAACACAGCACTTACCTAGGCCAAGAGAGCACCTGGTTAGCAGGCTCACCATGTGTTCTTTAATGGCAATAAGAAACACACAGTTCTGCCCCAGGGCAAGCAGACAAATAGACCGTGGGCTCATCATGTGCCCTTCGACAAGGAGACCAAAAATTGAGCTGTCTGATAGGCCAAGCAGACACCTGGGCAGCAGGATCACCATGTGCCCTTGGACCTGGAGACAAACTCAGCTGTCTAATATGCCACGTAGGCACCTGGTAATCAGGTGCATCATGGGCTCTTGGACCTCAAAACCAACAACTCAGATCTGTGCTCAAGCAACTAGGGATGTTGATAGCAGGCTATCCATGGGACTTGGCCCAGTAGACCAAGAAATCAACTGTGTGCTAGGCCAAGCGGGCATGATGAATATGGGTTCACCATATGCCCTCGGATCTGGAGATCAATAATTGAGCCGTCTGATAGGCCTACCAGGCACCCAAACAGCAATTTCACTGTGTACCCAAGGACCTGGAGACTAAGAATTCAGATTTGCAATAGGTCTAGAAGGCAACTAGACAGCAAGTTCAGCGTGTTTCCTTGGAAACAGATCCTTCCTTCTCCCCAGAGTACAGCACACTCATACACTCGGCTTTCCAGCTGGCATTAGATTATGCTACCTCCAAACCTGCTCAGCATTGAATCGATTTGCCCAATGCAGCCATGGAGACCTGTGAGCCTCCAAACTATGAGCTCTCCATCTCAGGACAGCACGGGACTAAGAAGTCACTGGGACACCAGCATGCCCCAAAAGGTATGGTAGTATGCTTTTCACCTTTGCAGAAAAGCGAGTATTCACGTTTCTTCTTACTTTTGATATCTTTCAGCCTGAAGTCCTTTTGTCCGGCTATCTGTACAATATTCATTTTTTGGGGAGTTCTCCCCCTGAGAATAAAACTACACCATGCCCTAGGAAATGAAACAGGCCAGTGGTTTGACGACTTTTATTCAAACTTATGGAACGAAATGAAGAGGGGCAATTGGAGTAAATTGTGGAGGAGACCAATGCCATGAACACTGTGGAGTCTTTGGCTGAGATCCTCCAACTGAAGAAGCGTTAGATCCACAAAGGAGAGGTGGAGGCCTTAAAGCAAGAAGCCAAGCAGTGCACAGAGAGGCAGGCTCAGCTCCATGAGTTGGAGAGTTTCTTCATTCAAATGAAGGTCTTTCTGGACATTTCTGCCTTATATGCAGTGCCCAAGTGTTAATGTTTGTGCAACCCCCCACTATGGCATAGAAGGGAAGATGGGAAATATGTGTTCATCTCCCCAATTGATGGTATGGTATGAATTTGAAAAATAGGCAAATAAAGCATTTAAAATTAAAAAAATATATATTATTTCTAAATAACTGATTTACAAAAGACAACCCCTGGGTGATTGTAAAGGGAAGCCTGTCTTAGAGTTACTACTATCCCTTACTATCTATCACATTCTCCTGGGTTTGGGGTTTCCACGGCTCTGAGAATATGTTGTTTAAGCATGCAGAGTTGAGGGGCGCCTGGGTGGCTCAGTGGGTTAAAGCCTCTGCTTTCAGCTCAGGTCATGATCCCAGGGTCCTAGGATCGAGCCCCACATCGGGCTCTCTGCTCCACGGAGAGCCTGCTTCCTCCTCTCTCTCCCTGCCTGCCTCTCTTGCCTACTTGTGATCTCTGTCTGTCAAATAAATAAATAAAATCTTAAAAAAAAAGCATGCAGAGTTGACATTGTGCATAACCTGCCTGTCCTCATCAACTTGTTTAGACGTACTAATCTCTAGAACCAAAGCAGAGGACCAAAGTTCAGTAGCATTCTGATTGGAAGGAATAGACAATCTGTGTGTCTGTTCACGGGTATTTCCGCATAAAGCATTGGAAGAGACAGATTTTTCAGATTTTTGCTACATTTGCGGTTGGCCCCTGATAATATGGTTTCAGACTGTGGCCAGGAAAACAGCTGTTGATCCAGAACAGATTCGTCTGTGATGCAGTCCTTGGAAGAACAAATGTGACAAGACCATGCAAGAAGGGTAGACGACTCCAGAAGCAGGGTACGATTCCCTGTGTCTGGGTGAGTAGATTTGGGGTCAGAGCAGGAGGCAGAATGGTATGAGTGGCCAGGCTGTGGGTTCCATTCTGACCAAAGGAGGACTGCAGGAATTGGGAAGAAATGAGTGATTAATATTGGGTGCTTAAGGTGCATGGGTGACTGCACAGAGTAAGGCTCAGTGGGAGAGAGGTGGGAAGAGGTGCACCTCGGGGACTGTAGGGTCTGCTTGGGTATGAAGAATGGGGCCACTTCCAGGACTCAATACTGACCTTCTGATAAATTGGACACTGGGGTTCAGAATGGAGTTGGAAGGTGAGATTCCTGGATGGGTCCTCCTGGGGTATGGTCAATCTTAACTGCAGGGATGTGGAATGGGAGTGCAGGTGTGGTGTAAATGCCAGTGATCTGTTGTCTACATTTGACACCAACCTTGATTCTAGGGGAAGTGCCTAGAGCTGCAGCTCCTGGGATGAGCTCAGTAATGACAGTGTGCTCATAGCACCTGGACATACACAGATGGGAACCATGAGAAAGTTTCTTCTGGGGGTCGAAAGGAACTTCAAGGGAACATGCAAAGTGGGAGACTTGCAATCATAAGATGGATGATGTCTGAGCTGACTTGAGGGTGATATTTCCAGGAGCCAATGTGGAGGCTGGTAGAGTCCAGGTCACTTAAGTTTAAGGGGTACATGGGTTGCTTATGTGTTCCTAGCACTCGGGAACTCTTGTGATTAGGTGCTCAGACCATGCTCACTGTACCAATTTTTCCACAAACATCAAGCCCCTGCGTTGACTGGCACCCCAGTGTTGCTCACCCCTTCAGTCTCCATTCCTTCATACTGAAAATGAGGGCAACTTTTGTAGGAGGTGAATGTGAGAGCATGAGGAAAGGGATGGTAGACAAAGGTCCTTGCCCCAGCCTTTTCTCCCCAAAGCAAAATATTGGCTTTGGGAAGGTAGTGTGTGAGATGACTCTCCCATAGCCAGGCTTTGCTGTCTATTTGGGCTATAGGGCATCACAGAACAGCATCTGCCAAGTCACAGACCAGCACCAGACCCATCCTGCCTCTTTCACTGTTGCTTGACACCCACAACATAGGGTTCTGGGGTCTTTAGGGGACATTTGGAACTCCCATGACCTGGGGTGGGATTGCTTTACTTAGGGGTGTGCTGACAGGTAGAGCAATACTACAGATAGGAAGGGAGGTAGAGACATAGATTTATAGATTCACAAAAGCTGCAGGTATTAGAGAAGTGTTCTCAAAAAGTTAATCATAGAGCTACCCTATGACAGAGCAATTGCACTACTGGGTATTTACCCTAACGATACAGATGTATTGAAAAGAAGGGTCATATGTACCCCAGTGTTCATAGCAGTAGTGGACACAATAGCCAAATTGTGGAAAGGGTCAAGGTGCCCTTCAACAGATGAATAGATAAAGAAGATGTGGTCCATATATACAATGGAATATTACTGAGCAATCAGAAAGGAGGAATACCCCACTTCTGAAACAACAGGGAAGGGACTGGAGGAAATTATGTTGATTATAAGGTGTCAAGCAGAGAAAGTCAATTATCATATGGTTTCTCGTAGTTGGGGAAAATAAGGAATAACATGGAGAACATTAGGAGAAGAAAGGGAAAAGGAAAGGTGGGGGAACTGAAGGGAGAGATGAACCACAAAAGAATGTGGAGTCTGGAGATCGAGCCTTCCATAACCTCGGAACAAAACCTAAGCCGAGTTTGTGTTTTCAGACTTCTAGCCCCAAAGCCCTGGCCCACACACCCTCTAGGCTGGGGCCCTTGGAGCCATACCACAATACTGCGCCTGCCCTCTCCAAGGAAACTGTGTCCATTCCATTGGCCACAACCCTAGATATTAGGAGAAACCTTCAAGGGCCCCGAGGCCATCCCAATAGTGCAAGCCTCCCTGGACAAATAGGGGCCTTCTGACACAAGCTGAGCAATTTCCTCCAATCAGACACGCAGAGAGATGTCCCCAGAGGAAGAAGATTGAACTTGAAGAAACAGATAGTTTTAGAAGAAAAGAGGTTGAGGAGATTGATGAGGCTGGTGGTGACTATTAAGGAGGGCATTTACTGAATGTACACATATATAACATATATATTGTTGTTATACTTAAATCATGAGTCTAAGAACCCTGCGAATAAAACTAATGATTGGGGAGGAGTCGAGATGTCAGAGAAGTAGCAGGATGAGATGACATCAGGTAGCAGGAGATCAGCTAGATAGCTTATCTAACCATTGCAATCCAATGGGAAATCGAAGAAAAGAGCAACAATTCTAGAAACAGAAAATCGATCACTTTCTGAAAGGTAGGACCTTCGGAGAAGTGAGTCCGAAGTGATGGGAAGATAGACCACGGGGGGAGGTGCCGGCTCCCGGCAAGTGGATGAGCAATGGAGCACAAAATCAGGACTTTTAAAAGTCTGCTCCACTGAGGGACACCTCTGCAGAGCCTAAACCGGGGAAGCCCACATGGGGTCAACATAACCCCAGGTCCTGCAGGGTCACAGAAGGACCGAGGGTATCTGAGTGTCACAGACATCACAGGTATTAGAGTGGGGAAGCCAGCTACTTGAAAAAGCCGAGGAGTGAGCTCTCAGCTCAGGGTTACCTTGAAGCAGGCACAGGCTGGGTGAGCTCGGAGTGCAGCCAGAGGCCACGGAGATGGAAGCGACACAGCACCTTTCTCCAAGCCTGAGCAACCCAGCGCTTTTCTCCAAGCGTGAGCGACCAGGCAATTTTCTCCTGGTGTGAGCGACTGGGCGATTTTCTCCAGGCGCAAGCGACCCAGTGCTTTTCTCTAGGCGCGAGCCACGGGCGCTATTCTCCAAGCGTGACCAGAGGCCAGGGAGTCGGGAGCATTTGGGTGCTTTTCTCTGAGGGTGCACTGAGGAGCAAGACCCCGAGCTCTCGGCTCCTCCAGGCTGGAGATTGGGAGGCCGCCATTGAAATTCCCATCTTCCGGAACTCTAAGCAAAGCCTTCAGGGAACAAAAGCTCCTGAAGCAAACCTGAGCGGATTACTTAGTCTGGCTCCTGATAAGGGTGGGGCAATTCCACCTCAGGCAAAGACACTTGAGAATCACTAAACAGGCCCCTCCCCCAGAAGATCAACAAGAATCCCAGCCAAGACCAAGTTCACTTACTAAGGAGAGCAGTGGAATTCCAGAGGAGGAGAAAGCAAAGCAAGGAATTCATGGCTTTCTCCTCATGATTCTTTAGTCTTGCAGTTATTTTTTTTCTTTTTTCTTCTGCTAATTTTTTTTTAACTTTTACCCTTGCGTGTTTTAACTTTTTTTGAACTAGTTTATCTTAACAATACCTTACAAAAAATAATAATAATCTTTTTTGGAACTTTCATTATTACAGTCATATTTTATTCTCCATTGTATCTAACTATATTTTTTGTATACACATAGGGTATTTTCTTCTAAAAAATTGGGGTACAACTTCTCCTAATCAAAATATACCCCAAATCTAGCTGCAGGCTTGTTCTAGTCTCCAGCCTGAGCAAATTCTCTCCACTTTCTTTTCCTTTACTCTCCCAACCAACTTGCTGTATAAACTCATTTTTAAGAAATTAAAAAATTTTCTCATCTTTATAGGCTTATTCCATCTCTTCATTGCACCTACCCTCATATATGTTTTTCATCCTTAAAATTTTGGGAGGTAGTTCCTACTAAGACACCAAAATACTCCCAAAATTAAGTGAGTGACCTTGTTCTAGTCGCCAGTCTAATATATATACATATATTTTCTTTTTAAAATAATTTTTCCTTATTTGTTTTCTTTTCTTTTCATTTCCTTTTTTTTTTTTTCTTGTTTATCCCCTTTCTCCCTCCCACGATTTGGAGTCTCTTCTGATTTAGTTAAAGCACATTTCCCTGGGGTCATTAAAACCCTTTTAACATTTTATTTGATCCTTTATATATTCTTATCTGGACAAAATGATAAGGCGGAAAAACTCACCACAGAAGAACAACATGCAATATCAAAGGCTAGGGACCTAATCAATACGGGCATTGGTAATATGACAGATCTAGGGTTCAGAATGATGATTCTCAAGGTTCTAGCTGGGCTCGAAAAAGGCATGGAAGATATTAGAGAAACCTCTCCAGAGAGATAAAAGCCCTTTCTGGAGAAATAAAGGAACTAAAATCAAACCAAATTGAAGTTTAAAAAGCTATTAATGAGATGCAATAAAAAATGGAAGCTCTTACTGATCGGATAAATGAGGCAGAAGAAAGAATTAGTGACGTAGAAGACCAAATGACAGAGAATAAAGAAGCTCAGCAAAAGAGAAACAAACAAATACTGGACCACGAGGAGAGAATTCAAGAGATAAGTGGCACCATAAGATGACACAACATTAGAATAATTGGGATTCCAGAAGAAGAAGAAAGAGAAGAGGGGAGCAGAAAGTTTATTGGAGAGAATTATTGTAGAGAATTTCCCTAATATGGCAAAGGGAACAAACATAAAAATCCAGAAGATACAAAGAAAGCCCCACAAAATCAATAAAAATAGGACCACACCCCGTCACCTGATAGTAAAATTTATAAGTCTTAGCGAAAAAGAGAAAATCCTGAAAGAAGCCTGGGAAAAGAAGTCTGTAACATACAAGGATAAAAACATCAGATTGGCAGCAAACTTATCCACAGAGACCTGGCAGGCCAGGAAGAACTGGCATGATATATTCAGAGCACTAAACGAGAAAAACATACAGCCAAGAATACTATATCCAGCTAGGCTATCATTGAAAATAGGAGAGATAAAAAGCTTCCAGGACAAACAAAAACTGAAAGAATTTGCAAACACCAAACCAGCTCTACAGGAAATATTGAAAGGGGTCCTCTAAGCAAAGAGTGACCCTAAAAGTAGTAGATCAGAAAGGAACAGAGCCAATATACAGTAGCAGTCACAGGCAATACAATGGCACTAAACTCATATCTCTCAATAGTTACCCTGAATGTTAATGTGCTAAATGCCCCTATCAAAAGACACAGGGTATCAGATTGGATAAAAAAAAACAAAACCCATCAATATGCTGCCTAGAAGAAACTCATTTTAGACCCGAAGACACCCCCAGATTTAAAGTGAGGGGGTGGAAAACAATTTACCATGCTAATGGACATCAGAAGAAAGCTGGGGTGGCAATCCGTATATCAGATCAATTAGATTATAAGCCAAAGACTATAATGAGAGATGAGGAAGGACACTATATCATACTCAAAGGGTCTATCCAACAAGAAGACCTAACAATTTTAAATATCTATGCACCTAACATGGGAGCATACAACTATATAAACCAATTAATAACAAAATCAAAGAAACACATTGACAATAATACAATAATAGTAGGGGACTTTAACACTCCCCTCACTGAAATGGACAGATCATCCAAGCAAAAGATCAACAAGAAAATAAAGGCCTTAAATGACAAACTGGACCAAATGGACATAACAGATATATTTAGAACATTCCATCCCAAGGCAAGAGAATACACATTCTTCTCTAGTGCACATGGAACATTATCCAGAATAGACCACATCCTGGGTCACAAATCAGGTCTCAACTGGTATCAAAAGATTGGGATCATTCCCTGCATATTTTCAGACCACAATGCTCTGAAGCTAGAACTCAATCACAAGAGGAAATTTGGAAAAAACCCAAATACATGGAGACTAAACAGCATCCTTCTAAACAATGAATGCGTGAACCAGGAAATTAAAGAAGAATTGAAAAAAAATCATGGAAACAACTGATAATGAAAACACAATGGTTCAAAATCTGTGGGACACAACAAAGGTAGTCCTGAGAGGAAAATATATGTGGTACAAGCCTTTCTCATGAAACAAGAAAGGTCTCAAATACACAACCTAACCCTACACCTAAAGCAGCTGGAGAAAGAACAACAAAAAAAGCCTAAACCCAGCAGGAGAAGAGAAATCATAAAGATCAGAGAAGAAATCAATGAAATCGAAACTAAAAAACAATAGAAAAATTCAATGAAAATTAGGAGCTGGTTCTTTGAAAGAATTAATAAGATTGATAAACCCCTGGCCAGATTTATAAAAAAGAAAAGAGAAAGGAACCAAATAAATAAAATCATAAATGAAAGAGGAGAGATCACAACCAACACCAAAGAAATACAAACAATTATAAGAACATACTATGAGCAACTCTACGTCAACAAATTGGACCATTTGGAAGAAATGGATACATTTCTAGAAACATATAAACTACCACAACTGAACAAGGTAGAAATAGAAAACCTGAACAGACCCATAACAAGTAAGGAGATTGAAACAGTTATCAAAAATCTCCAAACAAACAAAAGCCCAGGGCCAGATGGCTTCCAAGGGGAATTCTACCAAACATTTAAAGAAGACTTAATTCCTATTCTCCTGAAACTGTTTCAAAAAATAGAAATGGGAGGAAAACTGCCAAACTCATTTTATGAGGCCAGCATCACCTTGATCCCCAAACCAGACAAGGATCCCACCAAAAAAGAGAATTACAGACCAATATCCTTGATGAAAACAGATACGAAAATTCTCAACAAAATACTAGCCAATAGGATCCAACAGTACATTAAAAGCATTATTCACCACGACCAAGTGGGATTTATTCCAGGGCTGCAAGGCTCGTTCAACATCTGCAAATCAATCAATGTGATATAATACATTAATAAAAGAAAGAACAAGAACCATATGATACTCTCAATAGATGCTGAAAAAGCATTTGACAAAGTGCAGCATCCCTTCCTGATTAAAACTCTTCAAAGTGTAGGGATAGAGGGCACATACCTCAATATTATCAAAGCCATCTATGAAAAACCCACTGCAAATACCATTTCTCAATGGAGAAAAACTGAAAGCTTTTCCACTAAGGTCAGGAACATGGCAGGGATGTCCGTTATCACCACTGCTATTTAACATAGTACTAGAAGTCCCAGCCTCAGCAATCAGATAAAAAAATGAATTAAAGGCATCCAAATTGGCAAAGAAGAAGTCAAACTATCACTCTTCGTAGATGATAGGATACTATATGTGGAAAACCCAAAGGCATCCACTCCAAAACTGCTAGACCTTGTACAGGAATTCAGTAAAGTGTCAGGATATAAAGTCAATGCACAGAAATCAGTTGCATTTCTATACACCAACAACAAGATAGAAGAAAGAGAAATTAAGGAGTCAGTCCCATTTACAACTGCACCCAAAACCATAATATACCTAGGAATAAACGTAGCCAAATAGGCAAAGAATCTATACTCAGAAAACTATTAAGTACTCATGAAAGAAATTGAGGAAGACACAAAGAAATGGAAAAATGTTCCATGCTCTTGGATTGGAAGAACAAATATTGTGAAAATGTCTATGCTACCTAAAGCAATCTACACATTTAATGCAATCCCTATCAAAATCCCACCCATTATTTTCAAAGAAATGGAAAAAATAATCCTAAAATTTATATGGAACCAGAAAAGATCTCGAATAGCCAAAGGAATATTGAAAAAGAAAGCCAAAGTTGGTGGCATCACAATTCCAGACTTCAAGCTCTATTACAAAGCTGTCATCAAGAAAGTATGGTACTGGCAAAAAAACAGACACATAGATCAATGGAACAGAATAGAGAGCCCAGAAATAGACCCTCAATTCTATGGTCAACTTATCTTTGAAAAAGCATGAAGGAATGTCCAATGGAAAAAAGACAGCTTCTTCAAAAAATGGTGCTGGGAAAATTGACAGCCACATGCAGAAAAATGAAACTGCATCATTTCCTTACACTACACATGAAAATAGACTCAAAATGGATGAAGGACCTCAATGTGAGAAAGGAATCCATCAAAATCCTTGAGGAGAACACAGGCAGCAATATCTTTGACCTCAGCGGCAGCAGCGTCTTCCTAGGAACATCGCCAAAGGCAACATAAGCAAGGGCAAAAATGAAGTTTGGGATTTCATCAAGATCAAACGCTTTTGCACAGCAAAGGAAACAGTTAAAAAAAAAAAAACAAAAGACAACTGACAGAATGGGAAAAGATATTTGCAAACGATATATCAGATAAAGGGCTAGTATCCAAAATCTATAAAGAGCTTAGCAAACTCAACATCCAAAGAACAATTAATCCAATCAGGATATGGGCAGAGGACTTGAACAGACATTTCTGCAAAGAAGACATCCAGATGGCCAATGGACACGTGAAAAAATTCTCCACATCTCTCGACATCAGGGAAATACAAATCAAAACCACAATGAGATACCACCTCCCACCAGTCAGAATGGCTAAAATTAACAAGTCAGGAAATGACAGATGCTGGCGAGGATGTGGAGAAAGGAGAACCCTCCTATACTGCTGGTGTGAATGAAAGCTGTTGCAACCACTCTGGAAAATAGTGTGGAGGTTCCTCAAAAAACTGAAAATAGAGCCTTCCTATGACTCAGTGATTGCACTACATTTCTTCTTTTAGCATATATACTAAAGATACAAACGTGGTGCTCCAAAGGGGCACGTGCACCCGAATGTTTATAGCAGCAATGTACACAATAGCCAAACTATGGAAAGAACCTAGATGTCCATCAACAGATGAATGGATAAAGAATATGTGGTATATATATACAATGGAATACTATGCAGCCATCAAAAGAAATGAAATCTTGCCATTTGCAATGCTGTCAATTGAACTAAAGGGTATTATGCTTAGCGAAATAAGTCAATCGGAGAAAGACAGCTATCATATTATCTCCCTGATATGAGGAAGTGGAAATGCAACATGGGGGGGTTGGGGGGCAGGAAAAGAAAAAAATGAAAGAAGATGGGATTGGGAGCGAGACAAACCATAAAAGACTCAATCTCATAAAACAAACTGAGGGTTGCTGGGAGGAGTGGGGACTGGAGAGGGTGGTAGGGATATGGACATTGGGGAGGGTATGTGCTATGATGAGTGCTGTGAAATGTGTAAACTTGGCGATTCACAGCCATGTAGCCCTGGGGATAAAAATACATTAAATGTTTATTAAAAAATTAAAAAAAAAACTAATGTACTGTATGGTGACTAACATTAGCATAATCAAAAATTTTTAAGAAAAGGATCACATACTGAGTCACAAATCAGGTCTCAACAAATGCCAAAGTTCTGAGATTTTCCCCTGCATTTTTCAGACAATAATGCTTTGAAACTGGAACCCAATAGAAGGGGAATTTTGTAAGGATTTCACACATTTGGAGATCAAGAGCATCCTGCCAGGGAATGATTGCATCCGTCAGGAAATTAAAGAACTTAAACAATTCATTGCAACTAATGAAAATGAAAACACATTGGTTCAGAACCTACAGGATACTGAAAAGTTGGTCTTCAGAGGGAATTACATAGCCATCCAAAAAATTAGAAAAATCCCAAATGCACAAGCTAACCTTACACCTGGAAAAAGAACAGCATATCAAGCTGAAATCAAGCAGGAGAAGAAAAAGAATAAAGATTAGAGCAGAAATCAATGAAATAGAAAGTAGTATAGCAGCAGAGTCCGCCAACAAAACTAGAAGCTTGTTCTCATCAGTTCTCATCAGTTCTCAATCAGATCAATAAACCTCTGGCCAGAGGTAGCCAAAAGAAAAGATAAATGATATAAGTTAATAAAATCAGCAAGGAAAGGGGAGAGATCATGACCAATGCAAAAGAAACAGAGACTTGTTAGGACACATTATTAGCAACTATATACCAACAAAGTAGGTCATCTGGAAGAAATAGATGAATTCCTGGAAACTTTTAATCTACCAAGTTGGAAACAGGACGAAATAAACAATCTGAACAGACCAATACCCCACACGGACATTGAATCAGGAATCAAATCCTCCCCCAATACACAAGTGTCCAGGGCCAGATACCTTTCCAGTGGAATTCTACCAAACATTTAAGAATAAATCATGCCTATTCTACTGAAGCTGTTTCCAAAAAATAGAAGTGGAAGGAAAGCTCCCAAATCATTTTCTGAGGCTGAGCATTACCTTGACCCACAAGCAGACAAAGACCCCATGTGAAAGGAGAATTACAGATGAATAAGCTTGGTAAGCACTAATACCAAATTATCAACAAGATAAAAGGCAGTAGGATTCCATGGTACATTAAAAGGGTTATTCACCACCACCCGGTGAGGTTTATTCCTGGGACACAAGGGAGGTTCAATATCCACAAATCAATTGATGTGATTGGTCATGCAAACAAAAGAAAGACAAGGACCATATCAACCTCTCATTTGATGTAGAAAAAGCAAAGCGTTTGGCAAAATACAACACTTTGTCATGATTAAAACTCCTCAAGATACAGGGATAGAGAGAACATATCTCATTATAAAAGCCACCTATGAAGAGCCCACAGCAAATATCATTCTCAGTGGGGAAAAACTGACAGCTCTTCTCTTCAGGTCAGGAGTATGAAAGGGATGCCAACTCTCACCACCTTTGTTGAACACAACATTAGAAGTACCAGCCTCAGCATTTGGACAACAATAGCAAATAAAAGGGATTCAAGTTGTCATCAAAGAAGTCAAATCATCTCTTTTTGCATATGACAGTATACTTTATGTGGAAAAGCCAAAAGACTTCACTCCTAAATGACTTGAACTCATACATCAATTCAGAAACATGTAATATTTCAAAATGAAGACACATAAATCTCTTGCTTTCCTATACACCAACAAAGTGAATGGAGAAAGAGAAATGAAGGTGTCAATTCCACCAACCATAGCACCCAAATCCATAAGATGCCTAGGAATAAACCCAACCAAGAGGTATATGATTTCTACTGTATAAACTACAGAACACTGAGGAGGGACATTGAGGAAGATGCAAAGAGTTGGAAAAACATTCCATGCTCCTGGATTGGAAGAATCAACATTGTAAAAATTCATATGCTGTCTAGAGTACTCTACACATTCAATGCAATCATTTCAAAATACCATCAAAACTTTTCACCCTTAAAACAAACAATCATACAATTTCCATATAGCCAGAAAGAGCTTCTGTCTACAATTACGATTCTTCATTTTCACTATCAGGTGTCTTGAGGTCTTTCTAGATTCTATGATCTTGGGGGTAAACTTTCTGCCTCTAGGATATGAACGCTGGTTCCATTTGCGAGATATGGAAAATTTTCATGGAGAATTTGTTCAACTATATCTTCTAGTCTTCTTTCTTTCTCCTGCCCTTGAGGGATTCCAATAATTCTGAGGTTGGAACATTTCATGGCTTCATTTATTCCCTAAATCTGTTTTCGTGGCTTCTAATCTGTTTGTTCCAGGCTTTCTGCTGATCCTTTTTCTCTGTTTGTCCTCCAGATCACTAATTATATCTTCTGTCTCAGTTACCCTAGCTTTTAGAGAATTTAGATTAAATTGGAAATCATTGAGAACATTGGGAACATCATCCCTAGTGGCTTTCATTTCTGCCCTCATCATTCCATTTTGTCCATGGCTTTCTCCAACCTAGCTATTGCCTGGATAATTGTTAGCCTTAATTCCCTTTCTGACATACCTTCTATATCCATGTCCAATAGCTCTGATGGAGAGGGCACAGTCTCTGAATTTTTCCTCTGTTGAGCATTCCTCCTCCTAGTCATTTTGGTGAGAGTTGGCTGAAGGGATGTGTAGCTGAATGTATCAACTGTGGTGCAGTCAAGTTGCACTATGAAATGCTTCTGAGCAATTGAGAGTCCCCACCAAAAAGAAAGAAAAAAGAAAAAGAGAGAGAGATACAGGGAAAAAAAGAAAAGAAAAAATAAAAGAGAAGTTCCAGTCCAAATGGGCCCCAAAGTTAAGATTTATAAAGTATACAAATAAAGACAGAAAAACAAAAAGACCGACAAAAGTAGATGACAAGAAAAATAAATAAATATAAGAAAGAACCCAGCCAACATGAACCCCAAGTATAAGATTTATATACTACCAGAACAAACACATATACACAGAAAGACTGACAGAAGAAAAAGATGGGAGAGTCGTTATAAATTCTCAGTGTGGGTGAGGCAGGTTATTTTGACTTTTCCTGGATGTATCTTGATATCTTATTGAAAGGACTCAACTTTCCTGTGATAAAGGGGGATCAAAACGATTTTACCGATAGGGGTAGCATTGACTGGGGAAAGGGGATTATCTTGAAGCTTATCTCTATATGAATATTTAAAAAAAAAGAAAAGAAAGGAAAAGAAAAAAATTAAAATAGAAAAGCAAAAGAAAAACACAGGAATATGTATTAAAAAGTTCAGGTTAGGGACGCCTGGGTGGCTCAGTTGGTTAAGCGGCTGCCTTGGCTCAGGTCATGATCCCAGCGTCCTGGGATGGAGTCCCACATTGGGCTCCTTGCTCAGCAGGGAGCCTGCTTCTCCCTCTGCCTCTGCCTGCCACTCTGTCTGCCTGTGCTTGTGCTCTCTCTCTCTGACAAATAAATAAAATCTTTAAAAAAAAGTTCAGGTTAAAGGTTATTATGGAATTTGATGTACAGAACCATCTCATTGTGATGGTAAATAGGTTAAAAAGATACATATTTTAAAAAATGAAAAAAAAAACCAGAATAGTGGGAACGAATTAAAAATAAAAGTTGTATCTATGCAGTAGTGGTGGCTGTCCTCTTGTCTTTTTTTTTTCTTTTTGGTTGGCTTTCTGGGGGAGGGGCCTGTCACCTGGGTTTTTAGGCAATGTTCCTAGAGTTAAGTCCTCCTCCCCCTATCTAGGGGGTGGGCTCTGAGGAAACTGGTATTTCAGGCTTTTGTTCTTTGGAGGGTTTTTTGTTTGTTCCTTTGTTTCCTCTTCCCTTGAGGCTTTTGATGGTTTTTGGAAGTTTAGAGGAAGGCAAATTGCACCCAGACCACCCTCTCAGACTAAGCCTCAGTTTCTTCCCCTCTTGGTGCTCCAGAGCACATAAATTCTGCCTCTGTCACACAGAAGCAGTTCCCAGTCATGTTCTCTGGGGTCACAGGAATTCCTGCTTGTACCCAAAACCATAAGAAATACTAGCCCTGGCTGTCTGGGCGGCTCCAGACTGCCAGAGCAGTCCTGAGAAGAGAGCTCACTGAGATTTTCATTCTGGCTTGGGCTGGTAGTGCTCAGACTCTCCGGGTCCTAGAGAGTGCAGGATGGCTGGCGCCAGCACACAGCTCTCTCAGGAGAGGGTGTAGGGCATGACTCATACTCTGGTTGCACAGCCTGCACTTGGAGAGTGCAAAAGGCTGTGGTTCTGCCAGCTGGCAAGGCTACTTCACACTCATGGGCGCTTCCACCCAGAAGCTCTCAGGCACGCCAGTGATTCAGGGACCAAGACCTGCACTCTCTCTGGCTCAGTGCCATTGGTGCTTGTCCTGGGTTGGCGGGCTTAAGCCCCAGTCCCTAGCCGCCTGATTCCTCCTATTTCCCCGTAGGATCCTTTGTTCCTTTCGAGTTCTTTCAACCAGACTCCCAATTTAATGCTGGTCCCCAATCACGGGACACTCTCGTATTGGGGTATTACTTTCCAATGGGTCGCTTCTGGTGGCTCCATCCCCCTTTTGATTATTTTCCAATATCAGTTCGATTTTCCCACTCCACTTTACCTGCCCACTGGCATCTTTTGCCCCTGTAATGATGGAGAAGTGTATAATTCCAATCTCAGGCTGATTTCATGGGTGATAAGTGTTCCTTGGTAGGT